>NBZA01000244.1:38920-53278 GCA_003054995.1 Aleochara bilineata
ACAAGGCCGTCGTCGCCAAGGCTGTGATCCCCGCTGCCCCCCATGGCTACTACCACCACTAAACTTTCATTTCTAGCTGAATGTTGCGAGACTTCTTTTGTTTTTCATACTTTTACTAGCACTACTCTTATTACTCCCATGACTTCTCCATCGAATATGTATTTTTATTTATGAATATTTATGTTATGTATTTTTTTGTGTGGTCACAATGTAAATGTGAAAAGAGGTATAAGGAGAGAAATACAGTTATATTTTATTAGCAAAAATTTGCACATTTTTCATTAATTTTCTTAATGCAAACGTACCCTCAAGATATTGATCTTCTTTCGTCTCTCCTGATTCTACATAACTAGCTTAATTATTTATTATTAAGTCACTTAGTAATTAAATCGTTGAACAAAACATTTAAACTATTAAATTTCATTTGATTTGATTATTTATTTATGTAATAAATGCAAATCTACATCTTGCAAGAGTTAATAAGACACCGGCGATTACGTGTTGGTGTAATGACCCACTTTAAATATCTTAAGAAGTAGTGCAATGTGAGCTGCGAGCAAGAAACGCGCAATGTTGCATCAGCCGACAATAACAAAGAAATTCCTTCGTTCATCTTTAAAGTTTAAAAACTACCCTCGAAACCCCTACCTGTGTAAATAAGTCTCATGTTTTTGTTTATCCAAAGAAATTTTCTCAATTCTAAGATGCATTAAAATGAAAATACATTTAGTTTTAAGCAGAAATATTTTTAAGAATGCACCCGATATGCATGTTCTACTGAGCATTTCCTGAAAGTGACTGTTTGTTCACCAATAAGTAAGTAGGTAAGTAAGTAAAGTGATCACTCGACACCAACGTGGTATTTTGTAATTTTTGATTTTTAGCAATCCCTTAATTTTTGTTACCAATATTCCATTTTGTATTAGCTTTGGGTCCTCCACCAAAGCGCAATTGCATTGAGCAAGAGATGTATCGGTCAAGTGAATGCCGTTTTGGCGAGTATAAATACTAGGAGGCAGATAGCCAAAAGTCATACACAGCCAACAGCAACTAGCAACAGCTACCAACCAATCAACCAAGCAACCACCAACTACATCTTTAATTTTCAAGAAGATTCAAGAAATCACCATCCTCAACATGTTCAAGCTGGTAAGACACAAAATCCTCACTATAATATTCTAATATGTACCTAATATTCTGATTCTACATTGTGAATTATTGGCAGATTACTTTTGTCATTCTGGTCATCGCAGTCTTCAACCAAGCCAACGCATCCAAATATGCCGAATCTTACCAAAACTTAAATATCGAATTGGGCAAGACCTACATCATCAAAGGAAAGGAAGAAGGAGGTAAACTCATTGGCGTTGTTTCCGAACCAATAGCCCTTGCGAAAGAAGAACCCAAACTCGACTACTATGTAAGTTTCTTGCTACTTGCTACTTAACGTTAATTAATTAATCAGTGAAACCATTAATAGCGTTTTTTTTTTCATAAATCTTAATGATTTAATGCTTTCTTAGGCGTATCCCAAGTATGGATTCAAATATGGAGTTGAAGATTGGAAGACTGGCGACAAGAAGCAACAAAAAGAGGAACGCGACGGTGATGTGGTCAAAGGCGAGTACTCCTTGGTTGAACCCGATGGTACCATCCGTACAGTGAAATACACTGCTGATAAAATCCGTGGATTCAACGCTGAAGTCATCCGCTCTGGACATGCCATCCACCCTCAAGCGAAACAATACGAGAAACTCGTTGTCTTGCCGGAAAAAAGCTGGTCGTTGGGCATCGGTGGCAGCGAGAAATTGGACGGCGGCTATTAAATAGCCTCTGAGACTTCTTGTTTTATTGTTTTCTATTTGATGACTGATCATACACACACTCATGCTTTCATATTCTCATATCTACATTACTATTATCAATGCAAATATATAAAAAATGTTGTAACATAACTTAAATAAAAATAAAGCAACTTTTATAAATCAATCTTTTTGGTTCAAAAATAATATTACATTGTTGACTAAACCATAGGCAACACTATGTACACAAATGTGTACAGTTTATAAAGTTGCCTACTTTAAAGACCAATTTTAATAAGCTAACTTAACAACTAATAGAGTTCATCTACATAAGAGATACAAATCGAGATAAGACAATACACTTAAGATACATTTAAAAATTTCTAAATTATCTCTGAACACGCACGATTGTCAAATCCTTTTTACAGCCGAAATAACTCGTCAGTTATGCATGATTAATCATCCACTTTACGCTAAATACATTTAACTTTTTTGAAACATTTACAGCACTTTTTGCATGCCTTAATTTCACTTGCTCTTTGCTACCTGTTACATTGATTTACGTCAAACGGCTTGGCCTGTGGGTGCATACAAAACATACTGCTTTCTTAATAATATAATTTCAACTCCTCAAGTCTGTCAAACAGGAAGTCTACGAGCCTTGCATTCATAATATAATATAATTAAGAAATAAACGTTTGATTTCATGAAATTGCTTAAAGATTTATTAATTTTTGTAATTAAAAAGTTTTAATATTATTTGAAAGTAGAAATAAGTATCTAAAGTAAAGTAGAATAATAAATATTATAAATCACCGTTAGTGGTTTTTGTCTGAACTATACTCTGACATATCCATATCAATATGATATACTTACATCTGGCAAATAATTATAATAATCTTATAATGCTGATGGTGTTTTGTGTTTATGATAGCGACGCGACCTACCTCTCGATGTCTCCTAGTAATGAAGTAATTTAACGCAATTATGTAAGCCCGAGATGTAAGATTCGCGGCAAGACTTGCTCTTTAGTTTTGTAGGAGGAAAGAAACCTACAAAATGTTTACGAATGTGTCTACTTCATAGCACACTATGATATTATAACCTTTAGCTTTAGGCATTTCTTCAAAACATTCCTTGAAATGCTTACAATCTCTTACCCAAAGAGATTTATTAAGTTTTCGCAGCTTAAGATCTAAATTAAAACGCAATTTATTTTAGTTTGGTTTTATTATAAGTACTAAACTTAAACTAAAATGTTATTAATAATAACCTGTCAACGTCTGGCAAGCTATTGTTATTGCTCCTTCTTGAGTCTTTCTTAATTCATTAATTTGTTGATGCAATAGTTCAGTTCGCAGAAGTTTCCCCTTTTCCTCCAGCCTCTCCTTGACAGCCTATTCTCAAGTGTCTTAGATTTATCGCACATTATGAGATGACTGATAGGCAACGAGATTGAAATAATAAATAACAAAGCGTTTGAATCACCAAGGCGTGTAGTGTAGTGTTGGTTGAATGTGAGGTAATGATTGCGTACGCGTACGTCAACTGTACCATACGCCGTTTTATTAATTAATTGACAGCGCAAAGTAATAATCAACCAAATTAAAGCATAACAAGGTAGGTACGTCTTGTCTCTCGTCTTGTCGCCTAACTCAACGTACTCGAACTCCTATTTGGCACAATTATTAATAGCAAACAATTAAAGCGCCATTCCCTTACATAGAATGCGGTCGATTGGCTGCTCGTATGCGTAAATTTACTTCCAAATAATTCGCCTTAGTCATTGATCATTCATCAATACGTCCACGTTAAATTAAGCTCATTTAAATTAAGTCAAATCTTGTTCCAGTCACGATATACAAGACATTATAGTGAAAGAAGAAATTCAAATGTAAAATACTTTTGCTTTCGTTAATATTTACATAACATACATTCCAAGCGAAATTCAGTAGCTAACATGTCCTGCCAGATGTATTGCTGTGTTTTGCAGAAACTAGAAGTTAATCGTTTAATAATTGCTTTATTAGTCCGCTGGCTAAATGTCACTAAAACTACATACAATGTACCTATTAACTTAACTGTTCTCATTAATTATTGTTAGTACTTATCGATAAATGAATTGCCTTTGTTTACTTATAAGTTTTTGTGCAAAAGAGCATATCTTTTTCATACCAATTTCTTAAAGCAGGCAATTGAAACTTGCGAAATTATTATAGTTCGAAAGGTTTTTTTTTCACTTTTTGCCTTGATTTTTTATTATTTCTACTGAAAGTTAATAGAAAGATATAAGTTAGAAAACCAATAAGGTATTGATATTTCAATTCAATTAACTACCTATTTCAAAACCTTACTCCTGGGTAATTAAATTGGTTAATTGGATATAAACTTTTAAAGAAATGCCGGATTAAATCTCGGTTATGATTGATTCTCTCGCAACAGTGCGTTCAAATTTTAAAACTGGAGTGACTTTATTTACATACTTATTAAAAATAAACAATTTATTGTTTTTATTATGCTCGAAAGTGCGTGCAGTCGTGCACCTTGAACGCCTAATTATTCAAAAGTAAACGTTCACGTAAAACTAATGCTCTTACAGATGAATGGTGACCAAAAGAGTTGATCCTGTTGTCCACTCCTATGAGATAATACGATTCAATCCGATTAATAGGATCGATATTCTCATTCGCATTTGTCAACGCAACCGAAAATGACATTCGTCTCTGTATGTATTTTGCTTGAGTCCTTGTACTTTGGTTATACGTAGGATAAAATTGAATTAAACTGTAGGCGTATAACTTATTCATAATAATACTCAACACCTTCTTTTTATGTTCAATTTTTGGGAGACAAAATTATGCATTAGACTCAAAACGCTACTAAATTAATAAAACTTCAATTATTTTTCATCATTTCCTTGGGCGTTGGTTGTTACGTATGAAGAAACTTTCCATTAAATCAATCAATGCATCGCATCGATCTGATAGTGAGATCATTGAAAAACTTAACTGCAACTTTCAATATCTACCAAGCGTTAATTAAGCATTTCCACTTGACAAATTAGTTTGATCTACGATAGAAATCAAATTCCGGCAAAAATGTTAATTAAATATTTTGAATTTCATTCATTTAAATTATTTCATAAGCAATGTCGTAAGTGTGTATTAAATGCTTGCCCATACATGGCTGTTTCAATATATTATAAATAAATTATCGAACTAATTGCACAATTAGAGCAAATTTGACTGAAATGGCAATTTTGCCGCGATTTATCTGAAATACCAGACACAATTAAATGGACATATTTTAATAAAGTTTACGCTGAAGTTTTTATGGAGAACAAACGAGCAATTTACATCGATCTAGTTCACGCGCGTGTAGGCTTTTCCAAAGCGGTCGAACAAGGAAAAGCGCCATTTGGTGCTCGCCGAGCTGACAAAAACAAGTTTTACAATCAACGTGCTTTATGAGCGGTGCGCATTTAAATTGAATTCACTGCACTGCAATTCATTGAATTCAATGCAACTGTGTGCTGAATTTTACTCGCCATCGTATCGACATTTTTCTGTTGAAAATGCCCGTGTACCTGGCGCAAATCAACCAGCAATTTGCAATAAATTACAAATTTATGCCGTGTTACGGGTTACGGACGTTTGTGTTTGTACGCACCCAACACGGTCCACTCCGGTCTGGCCTGAGTTGTAAGTTGATTGCTAAATGTTGTCAAATGAGTTAATTAAGACTTGTTCCTACCTAAGACAAGTAACTCTCAGGAAGCTTACATCTGATGACATGTAACTTAATCTTAATCGATATTAATCTGTCATAATTTAATGCTAAAACTTTCTTCTATTTATGTGTTACTGAAAAGAATAATTGAATTGTGTGGGTCAGGAATATCCTATGGTCTTGTTAATGAAAACGACAAGGTTGTAGAAGAAGTTACGCTCCGATGAGCATGTTCATGCACTTGTACTGCGACTGTAATACTCTTACTATCTATTTACAAGCAATGAGGCAATGAAAGGCAATCATGCATTACGACTTTGACCAATGAAACTTTCATTAGCGGATGCAATTATGCAATATTGCACATGTATTCAGCAACTAATTAACCAATTAGAATTCTTGGAGAAATTTACATTAATTGTAAATTATTCTTATATTTATACTTATTATATAATAGACATAACATCATTTTCCCTGACGTGCCCACGAGATAAATCAAATCAACTTTTTTAACCAATTCAATTGAAAATTATTACAAACTCAAACTAAGAAAACTCACTTATTAGGTAATCATCAAACACAACTTTAATTGAGTTTAGCTATGAAAACGTTCAGAAGCAGAAAGTTTAATTGGAATTGCGTGATATTTCGATCATAATTGATAATTATTCCACTAGAACAGACGGAAACCGTCAGGTTTTCATCAATTTTGTGCATTTACCAAAATTTTGTAAAACCATTAAGATGCAATTGTGAAATAAGCTCCAAGAAATGCAAGAAAAATTACAAAATCTTCCAATCAACGTTCAATGTTACCAATAAAAAATGCTCTAGAATGTTCTTACAAATGAAACTGAAAGCGTATCAAAGTTGTATCAAACAGATAACTCCAAATCAAGTGGAAGTGATTTATGAGACTAATTAATATACCTAATATTTAAACTTGAGCCTGTAAAACCATTAATTATATAATTTAATTTCATAAAGCTACAAACTAAACCACAACTAATTACTAAACTCTTTAAGATCATGAACGGTCTGAGTAAAAGTACGTACATTTTACTTTAATTAAGAGAAAAACTTTTGAATATTGACAGTCTTGAAGTGCCAATTAATAAACACATCGCCTCTCAGTAGATATTTAGCAGTATTAACGTGTATATGTCACCTTTCTCTAAGTATGTAGCTCCGCAAACGAAAAAAGCAATATCATTATCTATCAAACAAATTCTTGTAAACCCGCTCGACATTCCAGCCAGTCAGTCAAACTATTGGCATCGGCACGCATCCATGGACCATTAGTGAAAGCCACAAATGTGCTGCCCGAATGCAGTGGACACCGGCAATCTGAACTGGACCAATTGGTCGGTATATAAAGCACTTGTGCTTCTTTTTCATGCTGCAGACTCGCTCGTTTGGTCGTCGCAAACACTCACTTGAAACCGAACCAATGAAGTTCCTGGTACGTTCTTTAATACGAGTACAAACGCAACAAGTAGTTTGATGTTTATCCTCGTTTTGTGTGCAGGTGGTGCTTGCAATTGCATCCTGTGCATTTGCACTGGAAGACCCGGACCTCATCCGCAACTGTGGAGACGCCAAGGCGCTGGCTTTGGGATATGCCCCTTCGGGCGACTACCATAGCCATGGTCACCATCAGCAGCAACACCACTACGAACAGGTGCACTCATACGCCCCCCAGCCTGTGTACCACCAAGCGTCCTTTGCAGCCCCCGTGTATCACCCAGCACCAGTGGTGAAATCCCACCCTCAGAGCTATGCTGTCACCCAGGGACTAACAGCATATGGTAGTGTGCACAAAGTAGCCCATGCACCAGTGGTAGCTCCCAAGATTGTCTACGCTTCTGCCCCAGCTCCGGCTCCAGAACCAGTACATATTCCAATTAGCCACCATCAACCAGTCAGTGTTGGGTATTCATATTCGGCACCCGCCAAGCAACTATCACTGCCCATCAAGATTAAACAGCCTGACACCGGATACTTACCTTCATTTCCGGGAACTTTCAAATCTTACTCTTCAGGAGCATCTGGACATATTGCCAATTCCTATGCGCATCTGTCAGCTCCAGTTGCCAAAGTCACATACGCTAAAGTATCCCAACCAGTTATTAAGTACACGGCAACTCCCGTCATTAAATACGCTGCCCCTGTACATCAATACGCTGCCCCTGTACATCATGCACCAGCACCAATTTCTATTGTCAAATATCAACCCGCTCCAGTTCATATTCCAGCGCCAGCTCCAGTACAAGTGTATAAACACATCAGCCAGCCAGCGGAAAGCCATAGCTACCAACAATACGCTTCTCATGTTAGCCATCAGCAGATAGCTGCCCCTGTTGTCCATGCGGCGCCTGCAGTTCATGCTGTACACTCAGCCCCAGTTGTACACTCAGCTCCAGCTGTGTATCACTCCGCACCGGCACAAATCCACGCACCAGTTGTCCACCAGGAAGTACACCAAGCACCAGTAAAGATTGCGGTGCACTCGTCCCATGGACACGAGCACCATTATGAACACGGAGAAGAACACAGCAAATACTATGTATGTATACCTACCAGGAATTTAATGCATTGTCATGTTTATTGGTTTATGCCTATCATAGGACGCTCATCCAAGGTATGCATTCGAATATGGCGTCCATGACGAGCATACCGGAGATATCAAGCAACAAAAGGAAGAGCGCGATGGTGATAACGTCCATGGGTCTTATTCCCTGGTGGAGCCCGATGGTAACGTGCGCACCGTGCACTACCAAGCTGACTGGAAGACAGGCTTCCATGCGCAAGTGACAAACTCCAAGAAACATTGATTGTTAATTGAATTGAATCGAATCGAAGCGAATGGAATGGAATCTCCATGCGAATGCAATGTATTTATAAGTAGCAAAGTAAGTTGTATGGTACTCGTATGTAGTTGGCGCACAAGTTACCGTCATGTCTCACCACTCTTCAATTCGATTATCTACCTTTTACGTTTCTATGTTAACATTATTAAAGATTTCTTTATATATTTTTGTATGTCCTAGTCTATGTGACAACGAACAAAGCTTTGCGATGGAATTAATACGCACGTCTATTGTATGTTAAGTTTTAAGTATGTTAATAAAAGTTTTTGTTCAAACCGAAAAAGAGGCTGTAAATTTGTTGAAACTTACCAAATCGGATGAGGTGCAGCCAGCAGTGATGCAATCTGAAAATATAAATACATCTATTAAATAACTTTGAACTCATGTAGAAATCTTAATTGGTTTCATATTAAGAACGGAAACTAGGTATGTGTGATGTTGGCTTGAATAACGCATTATTGATAACTGCTCGCTGAAAAAAAAACTAGGCGCATAGCTATTACGGATTCGACTGATCTATATAAGAGAAAGTTGCTGATATGTGTGCAGATCAGAGCTCTTGTTCTTGCATCCGATATGTGAAGTGTACTTCTACGTAATAGATAATAGAAAGTGATCTGGTTATAGATAGTAAACCTACCAGTAAAATGCTGATTTTAAAAATACATACATAGTAAATAAAATTATATATTTCTATTCTAATATTAATTAATAACTGCCTTATAATCCAGAAGAAATGGCTTGTTAAGTTTCATATAGTTCAACCCACATGCAATATAAAAGTAGATAGACAGGAAAAAAGTTATTATACCAACAACATTTATTTTCTATAAAAACATCACAGACGCTAATAATATACCCAATATTTCAAACATAACACTTAACCATATACCCTCTCACAAATAATTTGCTCACCAAAATATTCACATTCAGGGCATTCATATTTAGGATCAGCAATTTGATTTCCTTTCAAACAATAGTAACAAAAAATATGTGAGCATCCCATATGACACGGAATTATTGGTGTCTCTCCACAATAACTACACTGAGTACTTAAACTAACATTATGCTTGATACTTCTCAGAACTTCAGGCTTTTTATGCAATGGATTCAAGTGTCGCAAAACCCTTGAACATTTGTGGTAGTTAATAATTGGGAGTAAGTAGACAAGAACTTCTATAAACCCATTCCATATTAATTCCCTTGTCAAATACTTGTCCTCATAATGTCTAGCAGCGTTATCTTTACTATAGACTTGGTCAAGCCCTAGAACCCTCTCGACCAAATGTGGCTTTGTCCCAAATCTTAAAAATATTGAGATGTTCAACAATCTTAACATTTGCACAAACAAGTTGATTTTGTAAAAATAACTATTAATGCAACTGTTTGGCTGAGAGAGTTCAAAGCGTTCTTTTACATAGTCAAAACAGTGGGCTATAAGATACCAAAGTTTCTTGTAATACGTTAAGTTGGCATATTTTATGGAAAGCAGTTTCTGGCCGAAAGTACTGTGATGTTGCATCAGTGAATAGTACAAAATCGCAAGTCGCAATAATATGTTGATTTCTGGATCACATTTCGCAACAATTTCAGGCTGAAAACATGTACTTTAATGACAATAATTGATTGTTGAATAAAAATACATTACAGGCAGAAATTTCATGAAGGTGGAGAGTTGCTGCTTGAAGACATTGTAGATTTCCTTATCAAAATACACCGCGTTCATCTGCGTAACGCGTAATAATTGATTACGCTCCATTATTTTAAACAATAATCAATTAAACACCAAAAATTCAACTAACCAAATGAAAATAATACCATAAACACGAATCATAGATAAATTAGTTCCAACACAAAACACACATGTCGCTCTTTGATCAAAACGTATTGCGCAAGTTGCGTTCTCACAACTTTGTTTCTGAAGCAAATATGTCGCGTAAGTTTGACTAAAACACTAAAATTAAAGTTTTTAAATTGGTTGTATCCTAGACATTGCATTTAATTGCAAATACAATTCACAAAAAACCGGGGGCTCTTGTAGTTGGAAGGAGATACCATAAAGAATGGATGTCAGTCTGAACGAAGCGACAGCGAGTGGATCTTGTTCAAACATAGTGAGCAAACATCTTTGTTATTGTTTGTTCTAATTGTTGATAATTATTAACCGTAGAATGCACAAAGCAATGTAGACTGGCAAACGAAATGTAGATCCGTCGCGGAGCGAGGGAAACACATTCTACGCACAGGTCAATGGTCCGACTGCACATTCATTGTGGGTGTTGGGGATCACCAGCAAGTGCTAGAAGGACACAAGTTGTTACTAGCAATTGCAAGCCCTGTGTTTGAGGCCATGTTCTATGGAGGCATTCCAGAGAAGAACAATCCCATCCCAATCTTAGACGTGCAACCTGAAGCTTTCAAGGCATTACTTGAGTATGTCAAAGAGATGTAGCACTGACAACAAGTATTTATTACAAGACTCTTGTTGTTTGCAGATATATTTACACAGATAACATAACCCTGAATTCTTTTGACCAAGCCTGCGAGCTGTGTTATGGCGCTAAGAAGTACATGTTGCCCCATTTGGTGGAGGAATGTACAAATTATTTATGGTCAGACTTGGTGCCAAAGAATGTTTGCAGAGCTTACGAGTTTGCAAAGCTGTTTGAAGAGCCTATCTTGATGGAGAAATGTATATTGGTAATACAAAGCGTATTTGTTTAAGGTTTCTATGCCGAATATTCATTCCTTTGACTTGCAGATTATGCAACAAGACACATTGGAGATTCTAAAAGACCCATCCTTTGAAGATGTTGAGATTGCGACAATTTTGACGATTTTTGACTTAGACACTCTTGCTATTCAGAGCGAATTGTGCTTGTTTAATGCGCTCACGCGTTATTGCAACAAACAGTGCAGCAATAATAATTCTAATGCAAAAGTGCCGAGACTGGACGGCAATGGTAATTAGCGCACCAATATAAAAATAACACATAAGCTAACGCACGAATTTGGGTATTTTTAGGCAGCTGCGTGGCTGAAACACACGAAGATGAAGCATTAACTTCGAGGGGCCGACGAACGCCTAGCATTCGTGACTGTCTCAGTAAAATTCGCTTTCTGACGCTTACGCCCCAGGAGTTTGCCGAGGGGCCTGGCAATTCCAACCTGCTGACGCAGTCGGAGAAGCTGGCGCTTCTGATGCATATTTCGTCGACGGCGATCGACCAGCAGATGCCGCCTGGTTTCTCTAAGAATAGATTGCCGCGAAACGGACTTTTGCTCACGAGCATAGAAGTAAGCTTTACGTCCTATATCTACATATATTCAAAATACTAGCAACCTGTGATCATTTTTAGGTCAATTCGACAAACAAACATCTGTACTATGCGAAGTGCGTAACACCACCTAGCGGGTCCACTTCTTCTCGATATTATCCCAATTATAATAACAATCCCGGCATTCTTGAGTTTGCTTTGTCATTTACCGCTGACCGTAATATATGGGTTTATGGGGTTCAAGTAGCCGGCCAGGTTCAAAACAATAGAAGCTGTAACTTTAATACTGGATACCCTGAACTATTGTATGCGCATCTTATGGACGAGAATGAGAGTCGACTAACTTACACGCATTATACAAACCGTGTTAGTTACAACGGGATAATTGATGTAATGTTCGATCGGCCTGTATCTATTCGAAGATTTAAGGTATTATAGTCTTTTTATGTAAATATAACAATCAATTTACAACTCCTTGTAGAGGTGCAAAGTTGGCGTTGTGATGCATAAAGCTGGGAACTACCCCGAAAACAGTCAACTATACCAAACGAACTGCCATCAAGTGGTTTTCAGCTTCACACCCGTTGCCCCCGCCGATGGGTCTTGGGCGCTTGTGAATGCAATCATCTTTTCGATTACGCCGCCATCAGTTCGAACCTAATAAATCGAATCGGATGTTTGAAAGTAGTGCGTTTCATTACTTTTCTATTTGTTTGGTGCTCTCCTTATGTGATTTGTCATAAACATACTTCAAAGTTATCAAATTTGTTTTACGCATGTTTTTTATTTTGTAAAAATGCTAAAAAAATAAAAAGTTCATTTCATTGGCACTTTTCAACAAAATATGTATTCGAAATGTTACTGTAACTATACGACCTTGGTACTTAAATCTAATTTGCAATGTTGCCATGTCTTTTGTAGTTGTTTGTTATCAGGCACAGCTCACAGACTTCTTAAGAATATCTCATAGGCATTTAACCTATATAAGTTGTCGATGCTTAATGTATGGTTCATTTAGCTGCTTATTCATCTCTTTGTGAAATTTACAATGATATTTTTAAACTATTAAAATTCGCGTAAGTTCGGACTGTCATCCTCAATCAGCTGAAACTGGAAAGCATGACGCTCGACAACATGGCGATTTAGTACTACGACTGACAACACACACGTTTGTTATTGTTTCGCGCATGTACGACGCGAGTGCGAACCGCGAATTTTTTACGTTTTTCATATAAATAAACAAACAAGCAAGTGCCATTATCATCATGCCGAAGAAGCCGAACAAGAGTAAGAAGCAGAGCAGCAAGCAGAAGAACAACAACAATGCCTCCAGCAATGCGACCAACGGTGAGTGAGAACTCATAATGACCTTTCTTAATCTTCGTTGATGATGTGTGTTGATGACGTCGGATGCGAAAACGACGACGACCATCCGAGAATATAGCCTTGTTATTTGCGTCTCCGTGCGCTTTATACTTATAGAGATATAGTTAGAATAAGGATATGCGCCTGCCGGCTTTATAAGTTGTGCAGTTGTGTCAATGACTGCGCGGCAAATTTATACAAATTTGTATGATGATGATTGTTGACTGACCTTTGGCTGTTTCTCGCGTGATCTGTTTTCCAATTGTAGCCCCAATTATCTTGACACTGTGGTAATCACTTTGCACTGCTTTTCTTAATCATGAACATCATTGACGAGAGGAGCTAAAAATTGAAAATTAAGAATGAGATTGAGTGTTTTATTGGTAATAGTTTAAGCGTAAATATGTTTGTAGTTCGGTATTTTCGTACAGTCATTTGTTTGTTTATGAGTTTTATCATAGATTTTTCAGATCAACAGCCACTTGTTTTGCAACTAACCTCACTAATGCATGTCTCTAGTAATTTGTAAATAAATGAACGACGTTCTATTTATGATATCGCTAGTACAAAATCTGAAAGGCGCGTGTACATTATCATGTATTATATTCAATCTGTATTATTAGAGAATCATATTTTTGCATTTTATTTTGTAGAGCTGTATGCAGACAGTTGACAGGTGCTGCCGCTCTTTGAACTAACACTAAGTCTTCAAGGTTAACTTTGAACAAGTTTTCGACGTTCAAATTGATGAATTAATTATTACTCATGGACGAAGAGATGAAGCCGATGCAGGAACCAACCACCTGCAGCAGCATCACCGTAACCGAATGAAGCAACTTTCACCGATGCGCCAGTATCACTAACTCTGGTCTTCTTGGTGACCGCTATGATTACCGCTTGGAATCTAGCACATGAGAAGTTGGTGCAATGAATGCGTGTGAAAGGCGGTGGATAAATTGTTCGGATGAGAACAAATTTTTATTTATCAATGTTTAGACGTACCGTTAACCACACGTCTCTATTCTCTTTACTCTTGCATTAGTTTTTCTAATAGTTGGCTGTATTGCACCAGCACCTTGCCAGCTGTTGCTTGCTTCCTTTTGTATAACATAATTTTGAAAGCTCATTATGTTTATTTCATTGAATATATGATATTAATGATTGTACTTGGAATGATCGAACATAATACAGTGTTAATAACCTATGCAATTTAGTGATTTGTGTTTTATTGCTTACTTACGAGTGAAAGTCACAGTCAACGATCAATTGCAACACACGCACGATGGTATTACTTTACAGTTGTTCACAATGACA
>NBZA01000248.1:5322-34059 GCA_003054995.1 Aleochara bilineata
CTCGAGCTGCCCACAATCACACCAGCCGCCTCACACCTTTTTCCCATGCAGCATGCATGCACCATGTGCCCCCCGCGCGCTTCCGCCAGCAGCGCATTCAACATTCAGCGGGGGACCCGGTTTGAATGTCCTCCTGCCCCACCGCCACTGCCGCCACCGTTGATGTTGCACCACTACAATGGCCCTGGCACTCACACAAAACAGTTGATCTATTGAGGTCCGGGTGGCGGCAGCGGCAGTGGCAGCGCGGGCAGCGGGGCCGCTTGATTTTCTCCCCCAATGTGTCCCCATACCATGAATCCGCATCGGGGGGCGAACGGTGCCCCATACCCCCGCATGATCGATGTCCCATTCGCATGCATGTGCATGCATCGCGTTGCCGCCTCCCAAATGGCAGCGATGGACGTGATGTGGTGTGCTCGCTCTCGCTCTGCCGCACGCGTCCAGTGCTGGATAGTTATGTGTAGTGGGCATATTTAGTGCCTAGGCCTAGGCCTAATGTAGGCCTGCGATTACCACCACCGCTCGCCGTCCGCCGCCGCCACCACCGCGCCGCACCCGGGATGCACAACGGCCGAGTGCATTCGCCAAATACAAACGCGCCCGGTGGTGTGCCATGAGCGAGAGTGAGAGCGAGAAGGTAGGATGGAGAGGCGGCCGAGGGGCAGCGCAGGAGCGAATGAACCAGTATAACAAAACAGGCGACGCCAGCGCCACTGCAATTGCCGCCTGACACGAAATTCGTTTTTGGGGGCTGCGAGCACGACGCTGCCAGCGATGCAAACCGACGCCATTTATAGATACGATGCTTTGTTATTTATCGAATTTTCAGTGAGGCGGAAAAATTTATACAAATGATGATTGCTTCGCCAATTTTTAAAATTTCATTCATGCCAAACACATGCAGACGAGTAAAGCTTTCTGGTGTTGACTATAGGCAACCCAATGTGACTTAAGTCAAAGAAATACTTTTTTAAAACTTTAAAAACATGCCAACATAAGTCCAGAATAAAATATTTTTTACAAGTAGTAAACATTTAGTAAAACTCACCTAAATTGTTTACTTTAAGATGCTTTTTGTCCAACATATAACAATATTGCTTCAAGATGGTCAATCTACCTCTTCTTTTTTCCAAGATGTAACTTTAATTACACTAATCCTGTTGAACTTTAGTTTTGAGTTTTGAGTCAGTTAAGAGTCTAATTATGTTATAGGTTAGGTTTATGTCACTTCGTAGAACAAATCTTAAAAGATTCACTCACGATCACGATACTTATTGATATTGTTGTTGCAAATCCAGTTCAGGTGACACAAAATGTGTCAGAGTCTCTTATCAGGTTCGTTTGATATTGTAATTATTTACAATTGTCTGTGAGTTAAGTAAGGTTAACGTATTGTTTAAAAATTATGTAATATGATGAATTCTTCTCTAGTTGATGTTGTTGTTCTTCAATTGCAGATTCCCGTTAAGACTTTTTGACGACCGAGGGTGGTGTTGAGTCAATCGCCAAAAATGTGGATGGAAGTTGAGTTGATAGCGCTTCTTAACGAGGAATCCAGTTGTTGTTTTGCTTAGATTAGTTGTTCAGTTGGTTGATAGCCAGTTGTTGTTTAGTTGTTAGTGCTTTTCTGCTGTTGTTGTTATTATTTATTTCTGCGTCTTATTCTTATCGTAGTATTCTTATTTGTAATGGTTACTTCGTATTAATAAAGTTGAGTTAGTCACGATTGGTTTCGTTCTTCTACTGCTTCCTCGCATATATCTTATTATTTATAGTAATTGTTTTCGCTTACAAAATGAAAAATAATTCTGTTTTTGCTTTGCTTTGTTTGGTAATTTAGTATAAGTGTAGTTAGTTTAGTTTAACAGGTGAATTTAGAATTTTTGTACTTTTGTTCTCCCTCTTCATAAATTGCTTCCTCTTATTAGTAAATAGTAATTTTGTTAACACAGTACACTTGTCTTATTGGAATATAAATTCAAATTTATTTCTCCACTTGCCACTCGAAGAGATTATACAGAGATGTCGCTTTCTTTTCGATATCAAGTAACAAGTATGCAATCTCTTGCTCTGATGATTCGGTTTGTTCTTCTTTGTTTTTAATTTTTAATTAAATAGGAAGAGAATATTGAATAGTTAAGGCCGACTTTAAGGCACTTTAGTCGAAAATGTATTCAATTTTTTTACTTAGGATTTTTTTATATATTTTGCTGATTTTTTTAACGTTTTTTAAAGATTTTTTGCTTGTCTTCTTCTTGTTTCGTTTGCTTCTTATAATAGGATAGGATACTAAAAATCGTGTCAAACGAGTTTTTGCTTCTTCTTCGTAAAATGGAAAAATACTTTTCTTTTAGATTATTAATTAGTAATCGACGACGACGACGAGGAAATTAAGAATTTAGCTTGCTTATAAAAAGTCTATCACTTTTGTTGGTTGGTTGGTTTGTTTGGTGGTTAGCTTTCAAACACCAAAAATTGTAATCGCGCGAAATAAGTGCGTAAGTAAGTGAGTTAAGTAGGAAAGTAAGTAAACTCTGAATCACAGTCCTTTTGTTCGCTTTACGATTTACTTTACTTAGTTTTGCAAAATAATAATTTCAAATTTATATTATTGTTTGGTTGCGTCGATGTGGGTGCTGCCTGTCTCAAAGAGCCGCAGCAGACTGGTTGATAATAAAAATTATTTATTATTACTCTAATTATTCTTAGTACTCTTATTTATAGTTTACTCTTATTTATTTATTTATAGCCCGTTTAGCCCTCCGTAGCTTTGTTGTTTGGTTGGTTTTTATCTTAATAATAGATTTGTCTTTAAAAATTATCTAATAACTCAAATTAAACGTGTGTGTATGTGGTGTATGTATAAGTATATGACTTGTGTGTGAACTTGTTGTGATTGTTTTAAACTGTTTCAAGGTTTCTTGGGGGGATAGGTGATATATTTATATATATATTTTATTAAATCGTTAGTAATATATGAAAAATCTGACGCAAACGGAATGAATGTGAAACTTTTGCGTTTTAAAAATTTTGCTGTAAAGTTGTGTAAACTTTTAAGGGAAAAATATCCTCGAATCGAAATGGTTTTGGTGTGGAATAATTTTGAAGGATACTAGGTTCTTCCTTTCTTATTGCGAGCACTAGTTGCGTGCACAAAAATGATACTGATTGAATATTCTGCTAATTCTTTTGCTGAATAACTGCGCGTGCGCTGTTTGGTTTAGTTTTTCTGTATTTGATTGCTGCTTAGATTTGCTGCTTGTTTATCTGTGGCTGCCCTATTGTTTTGTATTTTTCATTAATTACTGTTTGAGATGGGTTGAGATGGCTGGTTTTGCAGATTACGCAAGTTGAACAACTATCGAAACGCTTTATTATATTGTTGAGAGACAACGTTGAATAATCCCGGAAGATTCCAGAAGATTCGGTTAAATGTTGCTATTTATTGATGTTGTTGTTATTGTTGTTGGATTCAAGATACACGCCCGATGCGTTTCAATAGTTATAACTTGTTTACTCCTTTGAATATCTGTAACTATTACCTTTATGGTTAACTGTTGGTTGCTTTTTCGTTTTGCAAAAATTGTTCAGAAAGCCGAAAGAGTGTCTGCCGAAAGTTGAGCCCTTTGCTTTGCTTTGCTTTGTTTTGAATGAGAGATTAGATTAGAGATGAGATTAGATTATTGGTGCCGAATGGTGGAAAAGCTGCAACACTTTTCCGGTACTTAACTGTTTCTGACTTAAGTCACAACCGAGGGGAATAATTCAACAAAGAACAAAGAAGAAGGGTGGAACGAAAACGGAAACGAATGCGTAAACACGTCAAACAACAGACGCCAACAATTGGATGGTTGGTGGCGTCTTCGTTCGCTTATATCAAATGTTGAATATTATTGTTCTGGTGGACTCTCGGCTCTCTCCGCGCGCGTCTTCTGCTCAGGTATCACTCACAAGTAGTAAAAAATTATCCGCGGCGGAGCAGCAGCAGCGAGAGTTCTTGTCGGTTGGTTGGTAGTTTACTAGCCTATATAATAGCTTCCCTGCGTTATTGATGATTCTTTGGTAACAATGAACGAAAAATTTATTTCTCTGGCGCGAAAGGTGTGTGTACGTGTGTGTGGTGGCGTTGTAGGTGTCAGGTCAGTATGTGTGTGATATCCTCAAAAAATATTCTCTTATTCTCAACCTTGACTTCAATCCTTCAGCGTTGGACCTCAGCGATTGATTGATTGATTGTGTGTTTGTCGTAAGAGCTTTTTGCTATAATTTGCTTTCCTTCGGTTGGAATATAAAAGTTTTAGGAACAATTTTACACTTCTGGTATACTTATTCTCTTTTCTTAGTAAGTATGTAATTCCGGTCGGTTTCAATCAGCTTCTTATAAATTTTGAGGGTTAAACGATGAGTTATCAACGTGTTGGGTTTGCTTGGTTTTCGTTACTAAATATTATCACACGATTTATTTAATTTTGTACTTTTTGGTTACGCCTAGCAAGGTAATGTCCTAAATAATCACACTTTGGTTTAGATTTTTTGTTCGAGTTTCGTTTAGTATATCGTTTTGAGTCGAAATGGCTGCAAAATCCAAGAAGAAATAGGTTAGTCCTGGTGCAGGTTACATTCAGAAAGGCAAGCAGACTTTGGAAATATTGCAAATATGGCCGAAGCACGAGGCACGCCGCCTCCATGTTGGCAGTGCATGTGCAGTGCGCATGTGAAAAATTACATTTTGCACATGATGCCACCATTTTGAAAAAAGCGCCTCCATTTTGTTCCTCTTTTCCAAAGCCTACTTAATCTGTCTTTCTGCGTGATGTGAGCTTACTTACAGTTTTTTTTTTGTTAAATATTTCCTAAGGGTGTCCAAACAAACACGTAGAAAACTATTTCTCTAACGATGGCTTTGCTGAGCTGATGAACGTCCTTCGTTTGTCTCCAAACAGTATAAATCACAATTTGTATTACTGCCTCCTTCGCAAAAGTCTCGAAAACACAAGGTCCGCACAATTTAAAGCGTTGGCGTCGAAAGGGTCGAAGAGTGTCGGTATTAAACAGTCAAAAACCGCTCCGGCGTGCACAAATGTTTAGATGATTTACGATTTTTACGAATGTCCTTGATTATCCTTCGTGGCTTTGAAAATTGCCAGTTACTTGGCGTTTTTGGTGGATTCGAGAGGGCGTTTTTGCTTGCTGCACGTTTTTGTACCGTTTAATATAGGAATTTAGCTTGCGTTTCGTTTAATTTTTGTTTTACTTGTAGTGCTTTTGCGTTGGCTGCTTCTTTTGCTTGTAACTTTATCGTTAAGTCGTCGTAATGATTGGTTTTGTTTGCTGGCTTTGTGTGTTTGATTGGCTTTTTTTATGCGTTTTACTTTTTGGTGGTTCGTTTTGCTTCCGGTTAAATGTTCGTTAAAGAGTATGAATATTATTGTTTGTTTATTGTTTCCTTATTTTGTTTATAATATTATTATTTTTGTTTATTGTAGAAAAACTGTAGGTATAGACAGGTTTAAGGGAGTTTGTGTGTGTGTGTTGTGAGTGAGGGTTAATATTAACGCAGTTGGCTATCAACTGAAATTTTCCGGGGACGGCAGCGTGTGCCGGACCGCCGTTCGGCGTCCATCGTGTGGACGCGCGCGTGCTCTACATAAGCCCCACGCGGCCCGAGCGCACGCTATGTGCTGCCGCCTCATGTGCACATAGCGGCGGCATGCCGGCCGCCACCTGCCGCCAAGCGCCCGACTGCGATGGATGCTCGCATGCACTCGTGCATCTCCTATATGCACTTTCTATGTACTTATGCTGCAACCGCGCTGGAAAACAAGGATCGGCCTATTGGAAGATGAGAAAATCTGAGCGAAAAACAGATACTGGTTCAATGTATTTGTGTGTGACTGCAACACAGGCATTGCCTTGCATTCAGGTGGAAAGTGACAGCCAACACTGTGACAGTGGCGACTAACTCTGCAGCGCGGCCAGGATGAGGACACATGCAAATGCAAATGCGAATGCGTTCGATTGCAAATTTGTTGGCATTGCACTCAACTCAAAAATGTACCTATAAGTAGTTTAATGCGACATAAATTATACATTTTTTAATGTATTATCAAGTTTGAAAACTAAAAAGAAGTTAAATGCGATATCAATGGGTTGCCTAACTTAAAACTTCTGAGTATAAGTTTTGTTTCCACTAAAGTTATCCTGCTTATAAGATTACTAATTCGATTTTAAAACATTAATCATCTTTAATTTGTGTTAAAAATCAAACTTTTGTCAATGGTTTGTGTGTGTTTTATGCTGTACACAGAGCATTGTTCAGTGATTATAAATAAGTAGCCATTGAAAAAGTAGCTAAAGTCACAAGAAATGTCAAAGAATTCATGAAGAATTCATTGGTGCTCAGTGCACGCAACGAAGCATTCAAGCATGAAGCCGAAGAAGAAAGACTGCCAGTTTGTGCATTTAACGCATTCAACTCTTCCCTTATTCATTCATTCATTCACTTTGGTCGTTTTACTTTTTCCTTGGCTTGTTCGTTCGTTCGTTGGTTCATTCTTTCCGCTATTGTCAAGTGGCGCGTGCAACTTTTTGCCTCTCCTTGCTGTTTACTCCATCACTTGTTGTTTGCTAATCGCCCATGCCTACTTCCTGTCATTCTTCGCCATCATTATTTACTTTCCGCTCTGTTGGCCGAAGGAAAAATGCAGGTTAGGAAAAAGTAAAAAGTGCAGAGATGTCGCCAGAGTATTGATCTACCTTTAATGAAATTCAGCCTATTGTTGAACTACCACCACCCACATCCACATCCTCATCCGCACCGCACCGCGCCGCGCTGCCCAAATTGCATTTTATGAAATTGCAAATAAGCGTTTGGCCACGTACATACGCCGTGCTGTGCACTGCACTGCTGTGCTGTGCGTGTATTTATTATTCATTTAATTTAAAATATATGTCCGACTGTGTGCGCGCGTGAGCGCCTGTCGATGAAATATATTTTTGGCATTGTGCGAGTGCACAGTTGAAACAAACAAAAATTAATCAATAATGCAGCGGCAACGAATCGGGCAATAATAATAATAATTTAGTGTGCCAGCAGATGCATGTGATGCTTCTCTCTAGGCCTCAGCAATGCATTGCATTTCATTTCATTTGCCTGCGCCGAAGAGAGACCCGAATGGAACGCAATGCGCGCAAGGACAATGGTCATCCTGTCGATACACACACGTGACGCAAAGTATTGCTTCTCTTATCAAATAACAACCCTCTATTTAAGTACGTTACCTAAAAAATTGCATTGATTTGAAGGAAAGACTACAGCAATTGCATATAATTTCTATTCAGCTACCAGGAACGTAATTAATTTTAAACAAAATTCCGCAATTTCCATCAACTGCCTCCTGGGTTACCTACGTTGGCACTGAATTTATAAACCTCCATATAATATTCGATGGAATCCACATATGAGCATATAAATATTCGATAAATGTATGGAATATTTCATGCATAAATTTATACATATTTTTCGATATGAAATTGGCAAATGTATTCATAATTCAATTCAAACAACATGCACGCATAATATTTGCGCGCTTTTTCAATTTCATGCGAATGCAGCTGCCAATTCGGATTTTTGTAACATTTTTGCCGAATGAAATTGCAAATCAATATGGAAATCGAAATGCACGCTCTGACTCTAAGGACATCGACGTGGCGGCGCGAGTGCAACAACACCAAACATTTCATTCGCATGGACACCACAGCTTGCGACGAGGACGCGTCGAAGATAGTCCTCAGCCACACGTACAGCAAGGGCTGCATCATTGCGCCGCTGCCACTACATTTGCCACGTTGCATCCCTTGCTGCAATGCAACGCAATGAGTTCATGTGTGTGCATTGCATTGCAATGCACGGGGTGCACATTGCGTGACTGCATTTACGAATCGTATTGATTTTGATACACGCATACGCGTACAGGCCGAGTGGATGGACGAACATTCGCTACACGCAGTGCAATATGCACACACATGCAGGAAAATCACCCATTCAGCCCACATGCAATTCCACACAAAAGAGCCAGGCATGTCGATGCCAATGTGCGCATAAACTACCAGCAATTATTGCAAAAAATCAATAACATTTTTAGATTTCATCACAAAAAGGATAAAAATCCTTAAAAATGTATAAAAATACATTATTTCTAGTTAAAAAAAATCTATAAACATTTGTTTTTAGTTTTGAGTAGTTTGGTGATTAACCACATCATTATGAGGGCGCTAGTAGCTTATTATCTGTTGATTTAAAATAAATCTAACTTCGTGTAACTACAGTTAGAGTTGTTTCATTGTTTTCATAGAGCGAGTATAATGCTAGTTGTAATTGTAGCACCATTGGGACAATCTCTGAGTTACAAGTGAGATCCGCGTCCTGTTTGCTTCTCCAGTCATCCTGCTGATTCTCCCACGTCCTTCCTGAACTCTCTAAACATCTCTGACAATTACAAATATGATTGTAAATTTGTTGCAAACTAAGAAAACCAACAAGATATTTTTGTAGAAATTTTAGCAACAATAAGCTGCAAGTTAAACTTAACCAGATGGGCTAATGTTTATTATAATGCTGATTATTATATTTATTATTGCACACAAACACACACATTAAATGCATTAGAGTAAAATATTATATGGATTACGCCGAATGCGCAACGTGCACGTGCAATTTGAAAGCGTGACAGCAACCTCATCCTGATGATGATTTCGCTGCGGGCCGCTGTGGCGCTGCATCGTCCTTGCTACACATGCGCCATCCTTAAACATTCCGCATTTCCGCAACTGCAATTCTATAATATTCGGCTTGAATGTTCCTCTCAATATTCTCCAACCTCCACCGGTGTGAGTGCTTTCCGCATGTGCGTATACAGTGGTCTGCACTCGTGGAGTAATATTATAATGAATAAATGTATATGTTTTGCGAGCGGGGCGCGAGCGATTCAATTGCAAATCGATGAAATCTACGCGTTCTGCCTCGATATAACATTCACATGTGTGTGTCCTTTTCGTATACGAACAAAAGTTCCCTCTTGATGCACCAGCACATGAATACGGAGCGCTTGAACAATTGCAAATGCAATTATTTGCGTGCATATTTACCGTGCACAAAAACTAATTTATAATTATGCATTATACATACTCAGCGCAATGCAACAAGGAGAATGCGCACCTCATTTGCATACGTTGGACCAGGACGCATGCATTGATGTAGGACCAGGTATAATTTTAATTAACGCCGGCGAAAATATTATAATATTGTTTTTAAATTAATTAGTTAATTGCACTTTTGGTTGAGCAAATGCAGACAAAAAAAGGACAGGACGCAGATTGGCTGCGTCTTATTGATTTAGCTATTAAAATCTAATTAATAAAGGATTATTCTCCTAGAAGAATAAGTCACCCTTTGATTCTTTCGGTCTTTCAACACTTTCAGTCCTTTCTTCAAGTCGTCTTTTCAGACGACTCATTAGATTATCTTCTTCAGAAAATTACCAAAAGCAATTAAGGAATAAGTATGTACCTTAATGAATGATAATATTTTAAAATATTTTAATTTTTAGTTTAATTACTAACGTTTGAATAGAATGCGGTAGCAAAGTATGTAATGAAGGCGGTAAACCTCGAGAATGTTCAGAGGATGCAGCAACGTATGTATGCGGAATCAACAAGTGTTTTCTCCTTCTTCTAGACACAACATGTGCACTCGTTAGGCACTATTTAAACACAACCCACACGCGCCCGCAACTTAACCCACTTTCTCGTCCTTCAAACAGCATCCTAGGAACTAAAACTGTATCTGCCTTGAACGAATTCAAATTCTTAATGGATTTATGACATTTCATTATCACGTGTAGGTAGCTAATGGTAATGATGATGTTGATAATTGAAATATGCGCTCGCAAAGCGCTAATATTGAAAACTAATTAGACGTATACACAATTCGGCAATTAATGTGTCTTTGGGCGCGCTGAATGATGCCGAATGAGTTATTTTGTAATTTCATTTGCATTAATAAATATGTCAAACGTCAGAGAGTGGAGCGGAGTGCCAATGAATGGATGCGCATCTCTGATCGTTTTTTCGCCCGCTAATGGCCAGCCATCGCCATCAACTAATAAATTACTGAAAATTGATCAGCAATCAAATGCAAAAATCATCGCATCTCGTCGACAATGAGCGCGATTATTAAATGCAAATATGGGGGCAGCCAAAGTGCGCTAAATATTTATGCGCGTGTATTTTTGCGTTCATTTTCATCCATCAGGCAGGCAAATGTCGATGCACATGAATGGCAAATGCATTTGTCGCGCAGCGCAGACTGAGTGGTGAATGTTGAATACGCAGCGCAGCGCATCGCAGCGTAAATCGATGCGCCTGATTTGTAAATAAACGATAATGACAGGGAATTAAGTGCCAAACAGAATACTTTATGAATAATTTAAAATAAATGCGCGCCGCTGCCTTTGGTGTTGTCTCGGTTGCCTACCACGCACGATGCATTTGTTGTTACAGCGACGCCTGTGAACTGTGAACGCATTACCATGTGTCGGCGAAGCTGCTGAAGAATGCATGCCGTGTATCAGCCGGCAATGCAAGGGGGTGGCAACTACATTCACTGCCAACTCTTGTTTGGCTTTTAAGCTTCGATGTTCGTCAATTCAAATGCAATTCAAAGTCGTCTCAACTTCAATCAGTGCAACGTCGAACCTTCAGTTTCAAGGAAAAATCTTCTCAAACATTCGAGTTGTTTCTATATAGTAATAGAGCAACGTTGCCATTAACATACGCCTAGAAAATATCAAATGCAAATTGGGAACATTGTAACATTTGCATTTAAATGTTATAACATCGGAAACATTTCGGAAAATGTAATTGCATTCGGCATGCATTGGGATGCAGTCACGAGTGCAACTGCATATATGCATGCGTCGTCCATCTACAATTATAGATTTATTTCACGCTCTAATATAAATGTACTTGGACAAGAGACGCCGTTTGCTGGTGTTTGTGTACCGTGTATCCACATCCAGTCCAGGAAATGCTCGCACACAACGCCATGTCAAAATGGAAAATTGCGTCGCGTTGGACACGCATGCAGTGCAGTGCAGTGCGTTATCACGAGAACTTCGAACGAATTGCCTCAGCCCATCGCATCGGGTGGCTAGTTTCCCTCGATGCTGAGCGTTTTCCATGCTTCCACCCTTTTTCAACTCAGCCCAAATGTAACTATAACTACAAATACCCTTAGGCATTGTCCATCCGAAATTAAATAAAAACAAAACCTGCCTGTTTTTTTAAAAAACAACTTTTAAATAAATTTAAAAGAAAAACAGGCACACTAACAGTTGCCTACGTTTGACGTTAATATGAGAGAGAGAGAGTTCTTGGGGTAGGTACAGGTTCATCCTGACTGTGTTGGGTTAGGCCCCACATGTGCCACATACAAGGACTACATACGCATGAAAGGAAATTGTGAAAATGCAGGAAAACATTGGTGATGGCTGCTGCCGCCTAGACATGGGGCGCTTGTCCAGGCTTCAAAAGTTAGGGTTACGATCCACCCTCGTTTTTACTTTACTCTCAGCAGGCGCAAGTCAAAAATGCACAAAACGTCCACTGTTTTCTATTTTAAAACTGCAATAAAACGAAATTCATGTGAACTGTCACGTCATTTTCTATAATAGCAGCTCGCATAATTTTAAATGCATTTTTAGCTGCAAAAAGCTTTAAAGCTAATGGTTTTTCCTGATA
This sequence comes from Aleochara bilineata, assembly GCA_003054995.1. Taxonomy (NCBI): domain Eukaryota; kingdom Metazoa; phylum Arthropoda; class Insecta; order Coleoptera; family Staphylinidae; genus Aleochara; species Aleochara bilineata. Next base: position 17,125 of record NBZA01000248.1, read on the forward strand.
TCAACTTGTTCCAAAAACAATACACAGGCAACCATTGATACCTACCTATAGCTGATCAAATTTAACAAAATTACCAAAACGCAATTACTGTCAGTTTAGGACCCAGGACAGTCGTTGGACTAAACAGTAATTACAAATATGTACTGCACTCACAGGCATTGTTATAATAATAATTTATATTTCGAATTTGGAATACTCGGCGCCGATTGCAGCGCCACTCTGCGCGTGTGCTTTGTTTCAAAGAGCGTCCACGGTTGAAAATTTATACCTTGAACTGGGCATCATGGCGGCAAAAAACAAACGCATATTATATGGGTGCACTTGCATACCTTGGAGTGTATGCAACCCACACACACGCGGGTGATTGAAGGGCTGTGTGCCGTCGCCATGGCAATGCACATGTGTTGCATTCGCCTGCATTCGTGATGCGTATGCGACACGCACGACACACAATGCACGCAGGGGTGCCAACGCATGTGTGGAGAGTGGCCTACCCATCCTCGGCCCATGTGGCAGCCACCCACCGCACAGCGCCAATGTACGACTGTGTGAAATGATAGTTGCATATCGCACTATCACTCTATCACTCTTTCGGCGAGTGTTGGTGGGTTGCGCAGGGCCGGCAAGGGGGTGGCTGGTGTCCGGGCAAATTTGATTTTCTGTAATTTATATTATAGGCCGTTTCGCTCGAATGTACGCACCGAACGTCGATTTGGTCGATGGCAGGCGCGCCTGGCAGAGATGGCGATAGGTGATACTATTTTGCGCGCTATATTTTGCGCGACGCGGGGGCGGCCGACCAAATGGACGGGTCGATCGCCGCATGCAGCGATGCATTGCATTTCAGGGTAAAAAATAATTTATTGTCCATGCACAGTCTGCAACCAACATAACATCGCCTCATTCAACGCGGCCAAATCCGCCAATTTTGTTTTTGCATCAGCGGCCGAATGAAAAATAGGGAAAGCTATGCATGCGATGTCACTAAAACACGATGTGCATAAAAAGTGCATCAATATGCAGTGCGCCCAGACAGCAGCCCCCCGGGGATTTGTTTCAAAGTTTTGGAGAATGGGAATTTGCAATTTTTTCAAATTTCTGTCTGACCAGAGGCAGCTTTTTCCATTTTTTGATGCAAGTCAATAAATATTTGTCAATTTCTGTCAATAAAGCCGTTATTGCAATGCATTATGCATGTATTAATTCAATCGGGATAAAAACGCGCTATATTTTTCGATTTTTATTGTCAATTTCCTATCGGAACTGCAATTTGTCTAAATTTATTGAAATGCGATCGCAGATAATTTTTATGCGACACGCGTTGTTCTAATTAATTTATTTATTCTGTTATCACGTTACATTATTTTAATTATTTTTATATATTTTTAGATACCTATAGGTTGCTATAAACTAATGGATAGATTTGTTTTTCGTATGAAATTTAATTAAATTAATATTCTGATTATTTATATAAATAATTATTTTGTTAGTTATTTAGTAGAACGGATAAATAATTAATTTAATTTTTTTTCTGTAACAAAACAATTCTTCTTGGGAAGTCTGTCTCTTCAATATTTAAGTTGAAGTACGCAGTAAGAGTTTCACTGCCCATTTTCCCACTTAGGGTGAAAACAAGCAGACATCGAAAAAACACAAAAGAAAACAAGAGAAGAATAAAAGGGCAAGACATGCAGTGTGTTTCTTAGCAGTGCTACAATGACAGACAGTCTCAAGGGGTTGATGCGTATTACATGCATTCGTTGCTTCATTTGAAACTTTTTGCACTTTGAAATATTTCTCAAAATAAATGGTTGAGCGTCAAGTAGATAAATTAAAGTGAAAGTGTGATAAACGGAAAAACCACAGGAAATATTTAATTGCCTTGAGCGGCGAGATGAATTCCGCGTAAATCCGGTTAATTTACGAAATCTGTTTGGAAAAACTTCCGCACTTCTTTTCATCTATTACGGCCAGTTTCCAGTCGGCAACGCTGGAAAGGCTGCCGCCTCACTGCGATAAAAAGTAATTTCGCCCCTTGCTTAAACGGCTTGCTTGAATGCCGACGAACTAATTCTTTTAAAAGGCTTTTTTCATCATCGCGAGCGAAGAAACGCCGCGCCAAGACGACGCGAAGCATGATCTTCGCACCCTTCAAGTGTTTGCTAAGTGGGAACCATCCCGCCAAGTATTTTCCCAAGACAGTAAAAAATGTTTTAAAAAAATGACCAGAAATTAAACCATAATGAAATGAAATTCATTATTTCGCCAATTGCGAGTTGTTATTTTTAAGTTTCGGTTTAATTAATTTTTGTTGAAAATTTCTTCTTGTGTTATTCTTGGAAAGTCGTTGAGTGAATGAAAAACTCTTCCTCTCTCAGATGCTCCTCACTTTTGACCGTTGGAAGATGAAGTGAAGTGTTGGGTCGTGTTAATTGAATGAAAATAAATGAAAAAATTACATGGAAGTACGACCAAAGGGCTGCTGCGTCCGTTCGTTCCGGATAAATAATTAAAAATGCATGCGACGCATGAATACAGAATCTGAATGCAGCACGCCAAGGAAAACAATAAGGCCAAACAACAATAGCCCAGCATTCAAAGCAGCTACACACAAAAAATCTAGGTAAATGTTACCTGCACCCTTCCTAACTTTGGTCACCGCAATGGAAAACTGTAATTTCAACCTAGACCAGCAAGAAAACGGTAATTTTTTAAAAAGTTGCCGGAGTGCGATTTATAATTGAGTGAGTTTCTTTTAATAGCGTTTGCAAACATTTGAGCGCCGCAGAAATGATAGCAGTGTCTTGAGAGTGGGTGTCGAAGAAGTGTCGAGGGAACGTCTTAAAAATTCAATTATGAAATGAAATTAATTTCTTCTCGGGGCCGAACGCCTCGCCACTTCGGCGGCAGCTCACGCCGGCCGGTCGGTCGCCTTTTTAATTGCGTCTTCTTTCTTAGTTCAGCATCTTCATTGCCGGGGTCGCGTCTTCAGCGCAACCCGCACAGTTCCGAATCGAAAACGATCCAATTCGAACCGAACTGAACTGAAGTGAACTGAAAGGACGCATCTGATTATATCTATTGCCCTGTAATTTAATTTTCTCTGACGCAAGCAAGCCCAAGCCAAGCCATTTCTAAATACTGTCTGTCTGTCAGTTCAATCAAAAAATGAAATGACCGTTAAGGGTAAACAAGACTCGTGATTAAGCGAACCCTTTGTTGGCATTGCTGATGAATTGAAAAATGAGTGGCGATTACAAAAAACTACGACCAGCTGGCCGTCCAGGTCACTGTCCCAAATGGGAATCAAGAAATGTCAGGTTAGGTTATGTTCGTATATTTCATACGCGTAATAAGCGTGCATATGGTTGATGTGGAGCAATGCTCGTGACCTTTCGTACGCGAAATCTAATGCATAATGCGTTTGATGTTAGGAAGCGTGCCAGTGGTAGCTTGTTTGACCCTTGCTAACCCTTTGGCGACCATGGCACTCGGCCGCGCACCCTAATGCGTCCATACGTGTGCATTAAACGCACGTTAGACCCCGATGGACCGACCGACGCTGGATGCACGATGCACATTAGGTTTTTTTCCCAATGCCAATGCCTATTGGGAAAGGAATAAAAGGTCAACAGCAAGCATTACCTAGTGCTTTGTTTGGTCATTTCCGCATTCTTTCCAGCCGTCCCTTCGGGCATATGCACGCTTTAGATATGCAAATAAGCCCGGCAGCGGCAGTTGTTACTTTTTCTACTCCATTCTATTATAGTTTAAAGTTTCCTAACAGCAAAATTTAATTACGCATCTCTTGTTCTACACTGATTTTTCATGTTGCGGCGCAGCGCGCCAAGCGGTTCAGAGGTGAAAGGCAAAAATAGTTTAAATAAAAGTACAGACTGGCGAGCGATGAAAAGAAAAAGTTTGCAGAGAGTGAGTGCCGTGCGCGTGCTTGTTCCCGTGGAAAACTCCTGTGGGGAAAAACTTGAAGAAACCGCTTGAGCCTCAGTCCCAGTCTCAGCTGAGAATGAGTTTGAGCAAACCGCCAACAAGCAAGCGGCTAAAAAGGCAAAAATGTTGAATGCCCATTCATTATGAGCGCAAAACTTTTCTTTTGGCCAGCGTGCTCATAATTCACCTCATGCTTTTTTGCCAAAAGTTATTTTTCTCTGCGCGCTGCTCGGGAAACTCAGCAACCGCCGAAATATGAATGTTTATTTATAGGTAATTAAGTTAAGTATTCGCAAAATATCTGGCTTGTTTCAAGTGAGATTTATTTCGCTTTTACGCGCACTTATATTTCAAGAATAAGACGTTGGCTGGTTCTGTTCTGTTTTCTATTTTAAGTGAAATTATAGGGATTGTAATTTTCTTAAATTGAAATTAAAACTGTAGGTGGCTGTGTTCCAGACAGACATCACATCACGGGTCTGCTTGAATTTTTGCGATAAAGGGTTGCACCCTCGAAAAAATCAGACGAATCTGAATGTGAAAGAAAAACGCACCCTCGCCTTTCGCCTGCCACTTCGGATGGCGGACGAAATTGGCGTTTTATGTACTCATCTTCCTTCCTCAGAGACGCATCGCATCTTCCCCATCACTGCCCGACTCAACGCGTAGGAGAAAAAGCATGGCGATCTTTTTTCCCCAGCGCCACGCGTTTTTCCGCCACGTAATTGACGGATTCAATTTAAGACTCACCGAAAGACAGCACTGAGCGACTCCTGGGGAAACATATGGCCTGATGCGGATGCTTCTTCGTCTAAATATTTTTAAATTCATTAAAATTTCAATCATACGCACGCCATTTACATAATAATTTCCATAGAATTATAAATGAAAATTACAAATTCGTAATAAAAGTATTCCAAACTCGCACGTTCTCTGCAATAATTTCCAAGCATATGCAATAAATAATTGCAAATTGGGAAATTGCATGCGTGCACGTGCATGGAAAGGATTTCACGCAGATATAAATCAAAAATGCGGAAAATGCAACAGCGCAAAATACTGCCTGCGACGTTGTCGTGCATTGCACACCCTGCGAGCGATAGCCTGTCGTGATATCACAATGATAACGCACTGCATGCACGCACAGGGCGGTAAAGTTTTATGTAAAACCCGAGCACGCAAAGAGGTAAACTAAACCCCAGCCAGGATACTACGCACCATTTGATTTATTTATTTATTTATTAATCTATGGACAAACTATGTACCTGCCTAGGTGAGTACGCAGAGAAAAATTTAAAAATTTATTTTTGTTTAATTAATTTTCGCATAAACTATACGAACAATACGTACTTTTATCAGTTTTAATTAAATTTCGAGACAACTTGCTAAATATTTTCTCCTTTTCAGACATAAAAAACAAAATAAATGCATTTAAGTACTTATTTGTTGTTTTAAAGCAAATAATAATTGTGTATGTATCTGGTATTGAATCGAACTTAACGGCAATGTGTAAATAATATCGAGTTTTGAAATTGATGATGAATTAAACTAAAGTAAACATGGATGCGCGTTATCTATCCAATCAAAATGTGAATCATGATTCTTTAATTTCCATTTGTTCCAAAATGATTTCGAGTATCTTATGCAATATTTATACAAATGTTACTGAAAACTGATGGAATAATTATAAGAATTGTTGAAACTACAGAATTGGATAGAAAATAATGCAAACGTGTATAGACAAATATATCGATTCGACATCGAATACATGTTTAAACAAACAGCGGCTTGATATCCACATGGTGGACATTTATAGAGAATTACATTCGAGTGTACACGTCGGCGGCGGTGGCAGGGGCGGCGAGATAGATAGAGGAATATTTCGAACGCTTGACAACGAATTGCATGTGCAATCCGATGTGGCGCGTTTTGTCCCAGAACGGCCGGCCGACCAACACCCATGCCCATGGTGGGTGTTGGGCTTCGCGCCTCGGCCGCTCTATATGCTGATTTACATAAATTAATAGGAAATTTTCCAATTTTGTCCAAACACATTCCATTTGCTTGCTCGTTGATGGACTCATCATTAGATGCAATGCAATGCAAAGCGCGATGTGATGCCATAGAGCGCCAATGAACCTAATAATGAAGCCAAATGCATTCGTAATTTTTACCTACTGTGCATTTGCACACAAAATTTAAATTCACGTGCCTACAAAGCCAAAAGAACAGAAACAAATGCAATGCATTTTCATTCAAGTCCGAGCGAGTGCTTAATTAATATGAACAAATTAGAATTTAGCTAGTGTAGAGAATAGGCGTGCATAATTATCGATTTTAATTAGATTCGAATTCCGAATTTGGCAAATTAATATTTACTAAAATCAGAAATGGTGGCTGCTGGCTGGCTAGCTGGTGCTGGCCGTACCAACGCACCACTCTTCGCGTGCGTCGTTCCTCATCAATTCCATTCTGCACATTCTGCCGCATTCGATTCCATTCGATGGCTCCCTCGCGCTTGCATATGTGCTAGTTCCAGCTAGCTCTAGTCGTTCAGATAATGTGGGCTAAATAGGTTTATTTGTACATCACACCATCCATGTTCGTCCACACAGAGTGTCGCTTTAAACCCATCCGCAGCGCGTTATTTATGCCAAAAAATATCGCAATAAACCGATGAGTATCAACCCTTAGAGGCTGCATTAACAATAAGAGCATTAAGCACACAATATTAACATATTCGCATTTCAAGGGTTGATGGTGGTGTTATAGCAACGCTGCCGTTGGCGTTGGATTTATTGGGAAATGCGCGACCGCAAACTAATTATCATTTCGCAATCCGCGAAATCACCAGCTGGCCATATAATCTCTTCATGCGTGACCATCATGACCATATATTTGTAATTTTATCAAATATTTTAAAACTCTTAAGAATAACTTAACTCTAATTAAAATAATAAAGAAAAAACTCACCTATTTCCTTCTTGGTTTTCTTCGATTGTTGATTGCAGTCGTAGGTAAACTTAACGCAAAACTTGAACGCACTTAAAACACTTAAACATAACTTATCACGCGAACGCAATTAATATAAAAGCTGTATAAACGGAACTTAATACCTAATTATCTTATAGATTAACGCTTAATTAATTAAAAGCCCGGTTTGCACTAGATTTGCCCTGAGTTGGTTGCATTATTATTAATAAAAAATCTGTTATCAGTCCATTTTGCCCGTTATTTCTTGCATTTATTATTGATTATTAATAAATTAGTATTGGTTGTTGTTAATTATATTTCTCTCTTAGTTATTATGTAGGTAATGCTAATTATATATTAATTAATTAATGCTAAATCGATTGAATTTTTTGTTTTCGTTTTAATTTTGAATTATCCGTCGGTATATTTAAAATGGTTTAAAATGTTTGTCCAGAAATTGCCTTGCGGCTTAATTGTCGTCGGCCGGCACATGATAAACTCATTTAAATAAGCAATCAATCGAATGAATTCAGATGCCGGATGCGTGCGTGCATCTTGAAGTCGCGTGCACCGCCGCCGCCCGATCGGCGAGTGCATTCGAACACTTCGTCAGTCACTTCTTTCCGCCAGCATCTTCAGCCGCCGACGACGTTCGGTCAGTCATTGACCAACGGTCACTGCACACTGATTTCGCGCGACACACTCACCGATGCACCAATTTGCATCTTGCTTGCGTTTTTCCTTCATCTTCCTTCCGATTCGCCTTTCGTCGAAGCCACGCACACAGCTCAACGTTTCTGTCTGCAACTCACATCACGTTACAGTTCACATATGACTGGTTTCCTGTCTGTAAAAATGCGTTTTGTAAGCCGGCCGTAGACTTGTTTAAACGTGCAATCAAATTGCGTATCTGCTTATAAAAAATCACCACAACTGAAAGTAACCAACAAACGGCAAGCAGAAGCAGATTGTAAACACGCGACAGCTCCGAACGCAATGTTCTCTCATCGCAAGCGTCGAGAGTGAAAGGTAACAATTAGTGGCGAGCAATCATAAAAAATGATTTCCTCATCCTCCTCATCTTCTCAGGTAGCTTAACCCTTTGATTCCTACTCTCTGCACACATACGAATATGATGCATTCGTTCTAGAAAACCTCTTAAACTAATTGTAAATTAGTTTAACAATATGTTTAATGTACCACTGAATAAAATTGCAATAACATTCTAAAACAAATATACAACTAATTACTTTAAAACACAATTTAGTATTAACGACAGAAACCCGGCTGGAATAGAATAATAATGATGCTTATAATTGCTGCATGGAATGAATGCACATATTCAATAATCAATAGTTATTCGCAACATAATATTAAGTTTATTAGGAAATTTATAATCAGGCGTATATAGGCGTCGCTTTTCGTATCATATGCCATGGAATTATTGTTGTTCAATTCAGTTCTGCAGTTACTTCTTGAAGTTGTGCGCCATCAGGCGGCAGCTAGGAGTAACTAACCATTAACCCTTTGCTGCTTTACCGACGAAACGAAGGGTTGGCACGTGGCTAGACGTAGGGTGAGTAACAAAAAACTCATTTGAACTTCTAGGCACCCCTAGATAATACTACCCCTGGTGTTTTTCTAGTATTTTTTGGGATATTTTTTTACAAGACGCGTGTCTAAAAAGCGCACACACCTTGTGGGGTGCATGAGAGGGTTGTGCCCCACAAAATAGGTAATATTATTGTATAAAAAACAAACCACAAAAATACGTATACCTGTTTGTTTTTAGATGCTAATTATTTTTTACCTGGCATTGTAAAGTGATGTTTTCATGTTTGTATGTCTAAGAGAAAAAAAACCCGATAAAATAAAGTAAAAAATCATGAAAATTGAATGAAAGCTAATTGTAATCACCTCGGCAAATAAAAACTCCGAAAAACATATTTGCACTGGCACTCAACGTGATTACACGGCGAGAGCAGCAAGCAGCAAACGGGGGCGGCGGGCAAAAAATGCGACTGGCCAGACGAAGCACGACCGAGGAAAAAGCCGGCACTGACAAGCGGCAGTCGGCGAGAGAAAGAATCGCGAATTGTATAACCTGGGTGTAAAGTTAAGCACTCGGCGAGCGAGCGTTTATCCCGCAACGTCAATTAACACGGATCGTGCTCGTTTACACATTAAACACTCGCTCGCTTCTTCGCCCAGTGCGCTCGCATGTATCATGCACTCGGAGGCTGGAGGCTGCCGGCCCCGAGGTGAAATGCGACGCGAGTCTTCCATTCAACCGCACCGCATATGCACACATCGCGCAAAAAACTGCCACCCTTTCAGGCACCTCGTTACTTTTTACGCATAGGCGTTCTTTTTTGGTTGCTTCTACCTACGGAGTGAGTGGGTTTTTATGGGCTCCACACGACGAGGAGTTTATTTGCTCCGCACACACAACACATTCAATTGTTTGTTATCATAAAGTCGAGGGCTGCGCAAAAATCCGTGCATGTCGATTCAGGGGATGAGACGGATAATGATGAAAACATTTTTTTGCTGCACGCGTCCCGCGGAAAAACACGTTAGGGGTGCTACAGGTTGTAGATAAAAACAGATTTTTTTTCTTGGGTTTTACAATGCCTATTATGACACCTTCTACCATATCATCACTACCTAATTTCTTGCATAAAATAAGTGTATATTAATTAATAAAGATATTATTTAAAAACTTAAAAATAGGAAAATTTTTTGTTTCTTTTTGTACTAATAAATATTTTATTATTATGATGGGTGAGGTGAGACGGCGATCGTCTGAAATATACACCTCAGTAGAAGCAAGTGCCCCGTCGCGAGACGGCGACGACGATCAATAAAACAACTGGCGAGATGTTGGCGGCGTGCAAAAGTTGGCAGCCTTCGCGCGGCGCGTCCTTATGTGTGTCTCCTCGAAGCAGGCCGCCGGTGGAAAATGTCAGTGTGTGTTGGCGGCCGAAGTGGCCGGAGGAGCCGCGAGTTTTCTCATTGGTCGCGTGCGCGAGGGTCCAACCAAGGAGTTTTTACCCCACCACCAGCACCATCGCCGCCGCCGAGCCATCGCTGCTCCGCTTTCCTGCCGCCCGCCACAAAAGAAACTCACAACCGTATGTCCATCAAGAGCAAACATGTCTTAGAATGACTGCATGTCCTTAGAAACAATCCTTCAAAGAAAAAAATTAACAATTGAAATTACAAATATTTATATTCAAAGACGCGTCCGAAAGATCAGAAAGGGAAGAAACATTGAGAGTTTCTTTCTTCATTATAAAAGGGGAGGGCGCAAAAAGCACTTGAAGAATAAAATCGATAACGCGCCACCGCCAAGTAAGCGATGAGCGGGCGGAAAACTCCGCGGAAAACTGCAAAGAAAATATCAAGGGACCACTCCCTGGCGTTTCTATGGTTATTTTAATTAAATATTGACGCGCACCAGAGGCGAAGCGAAGAAGGGACGTCGAAGTCGCACGCACACCACCAGCAAGACTCTTGCGCGCCCCGCACTCCATTACAACCCTCGCCCGGCCGCCTCGCGCTTATTTTCCACTTCTTCGCCGCCGCCGCGCGCTTTTCTTCTCCTCCGTCATTGCCAGCGTCAGCAATTTCTTTCATTCATTCAATGCTATCGCGACGCAGGCGGAAAGCCCATTAAACTCAAACTCAATTCAACTCCTTCACTTTAATATCGAGTTTTATACTCCAGAATTTAATTAATTGTGCGAAAAAATATCAATTAAAGCGCCTTTACACAAACTTTACACAAATAATGTCGATATTTATTGATATAAGTGCTTGATTTTAAAGAAATTTTCTTTGGAAGCTAACAAGTTATTAAGGTCGGCTTCAATCTCGCTGGAACTAATAATTACAGGTGGTTTAATAGTCTTATGTTTTTCTTTATATTTTACCCTTTTCTCAAATGACTTTCTTGATTTCGGTTTCTTACGTATGATCTTGGACTTTTTATTATGCTGGGTTGATTCGTCCGTAGTTAGTATATGTATTGAAGTAACATTACCCTTCTCTTGGTTGGTTTGGCTCACTGAATCTGCAGTAGGAGATCGTACAATGTACCGAGGTTTTAGAAGACTTGAAACGTAATTTTGGTTTCTCCAAGAGTGCAACACCATTTTGGGATCATGGGGCTGCTGACGTGTGTATGTACTCGATGGTAAACTAATTGGAGACACCGCTGCTGAGACTGTTTCATCAACTGGACACTTAACTTGAGAACATGAGTCTCGACCAGGATCACTACATGAATTCTGCATACTTATACCACAATCTGGTGTTTTCTGTGTTGACGAACATTGAGCACGTATCACTTCATATGAAGATTCATTCAAGGCATCAGTGCTTGGTTTCTGTGTATGGACGGATGCTTCTCTAATTAAAACTGTATTGGTTTTCGGAGAAACAACGGCTACATTCTTACGACAATTGCTACAAAACAGATTCGAATTGAGCTCAATTTCGTGCAGCATAGCCGCAGTCGTTACAGTCCTGAAGTAACTATCCGGTCGTTGTTTCACAGCTTTCTTCTTTACTTTGGAATTTTTGTATGCCATCTTTTGTAGCTTTTTACGCGGGTTTGCGGTTGGTTTCATGTTGTCGTAAGAAGTTGTATGATCTCTTGTGGGTACTTTATATTGCATTTGCATCAATGCATTTGAAATTCTTTCTATTTCATGTTTACTTTTCTTGGTTGCCTGTGGTTTTTGTTGACTCTTAGTCTCAGTTGCCTTGTCCACTTTCACCTCCTTCTTTTCTTTCAACTTTGTAATTCTTTCCATAAGTCTCAATATTTGTTGCTTTGTGATATGAATTTTGGAGTCGTTACTTTTTCTTTTTTTTGCTGAATCTATTGTTTTTTCAATGACTTCTCTGTTTTTGTAACAGGCATATAACAATTGAAGAATAGTCTTTAGGTCAGTGGTACTACTGGTTGGGTTCATTGTTACCGTTTTACATAACGTTGAAGATGTTTGTGTTATCATGTCCCTATTCTTTTGAAGCAACGATAACTGCGAAATGGTGAATTCCAAACTGATTTCAGTAGATGATTCCGGTTCAACCTCATCGACTTTGACCTGTTTGTGCCTCTTCTTTCGTAAATGTGTTAAAGACGTTTGCATCTTGCTACTTTTTAGTTTAATAGCGTGCGAGTGCTTTCGCATTCGATAAAACTTGCGCAATTCTGAAGTTTTATTCTTGTACTTCCGGCCATTGCTGCCGTTTTCTGCTAAGACATCAAATTCATTATCGGCTGTTGTTTGAGTTTGTTCAATCTTTGTTGTTTTGCCTCCGTTCTCAGACAGGTTAATTTTAAGTAAAACCTTCTGACCATTGGCAAGTTTTCCATGAGCGCGAATTAATCCAGGATTGACATTTACGTCTTCGTGTTTATTTGTATCCGGGGAAAACCTTAGGCTGGACAAGTTATTCACTCGCTTTAGTTTATTAGCATCAACTTCTGCTTCCAAATATCTGTCTTCTTGTTTATTTAATTTCATCACAAGTAATTTGGATCATGTTTGATGATCGGTAAAATAGTTTAAAATATTGATATATAATTGATGACAGATGTGAAATGACAAATCTGTCATACTTTTCAAAAAAATTATTAAAGATTCTACATTGTACTCATATATCGGATATATTTACTTCTTTATTTTTCTTTTGTGATGCAAATATATGCTCGTTTCATCCAGCCATTAGTCCGTACACACCTCGTGTTTTCTTAGCAACTAAGATTATCATCTGAAGAAAAACAAACTACAAACAACTAATTAACTATAAAACCGTCACAATCTTATATTATTCTGAACGACTTACGTCAAACTAATCAAAATTTTCAGTGATCATGCAGAAATCGGTGCAATCATCACTCCTCAGCCATGCCTATGATGATGAAACATTAACAGGCTCTGTAGATATCTCATATCCCACATACGTCCAGGATCGAGAACAATGCACGAATACCCAAGCGGACGATACCAAATATTTTATGAAACAATTAACCAACTATTACATAAACAATGCAATGATACAACAGTTCAAGAAAATGAATCCGCCAACAAGTTTTGACCACCCAGAAATTGTTGAAACTAAAACAAGTGCAATCAAACGAAGAATACCTCCACGAATACCTAGAATCGTAAAACGTCAGATTTATAAAAGCAAGTATAATAAACTTAGAACTATAGTCAACGAATCCAGAAGCAAAGAGATCCGTGTGTGGGACTATGAGAGTTGTCCTAGATGTAACCACCATTGTCCGAACAAAGTGTTGGTCCAAAATAAAGGTACCTTAGCTCGTTTCAGTTCCAACACAGTGAATAAAAGCACTTCGACCAAATGTATTTGTGCTGCCTGTGAAGCCAAGTATAATGATTCCACTTTCAATAACGTCACAGACTCGTTGAGTGAGCCTATTAATGAGAGAGATTTCAACAATTTTAATCTTGGCAAAAGGAACTACACCTCACATACACAAACATCAAAAACCATGAGTCGTTACCTGCTCTGTAAGTCACTCGAAACACTATCTAATGATATTGATTTGAGCCACAATAACCATTGGAACAGTACCGGTACCAAACGTACCTTGAAAGCAAAATCAACCAACCGTTGGAAGCCGCCTTTTAGAAGCCCTTCACGCACTTCTTCTCGCAATGAAATTGGAAGCAAGTTGAAACAACCGTACATACCTGTTAATGTTACCCGAAATCCATCTAAACCGTACCGTGTTGCTGTTGGTGTCTCGCCAATGACTGATATCCAACATGAACAAGTGCCCTTTGACACGAACGACGCGGAATACCTGATGCCTTGTATTGGTTACACACCTAATAACATGTTTTCGCATGTGATTTGCCCGAATAAAATTAAATACTAACTGAAAACTGCCACTCATTATTGCATCAACATCTATTGTAGTGGTATATACTTATTTTCACATAACCTCTAATTAAGCCTGTCATTGTCAAAATTATAAGTGATTCGCACACATCTACATAATTAAAATAAATGTTAAATATGCGTTCATTCATGTTTTTAAATATATGCTATTTTAAAAAACATGTCAATGAGTAAAAAAGGTTTAAAAAATAACGATGCCCTCGAAAAAGGTAAGAAGGAGGATTCAACTATTCGAAACTCTCGTTCTCGAAATTCTTCAAAACTTTCGGCGCGAAAAACTTCTTCAGTTAAGATTAGCGGGTCTAGAACCTCTAAACGAAGTAGTGTCAACGCTGAAGGAAACGGTGGAGGAGCCGCCGAGCCCGAAAGAGAAACCAAAGAAGAAGATCTGGGTGAAGCCCCTGCGGAATCTGATCGAGTGGATGATACACCACAAACCATGCTTTCTGATGAAACTGATGCACATATTCCTAGTAAGTCATGCTACGAAGAAGCAAAGAAGACTGGAAAAAGCATTTGCCTTGATAGCAGTCGAACTTGTATTGCTTGTACTGGCGCTGCACGTGGGGCCGAAGTGGCTCCAAGCGGTGGCTGCCAATCTGTCCCTGGATTAACTGACGAGTTGGACGAGACTAACCAACTGATGATGCAGTATGAACAAGAGGAGATGATGGTCAAGCAGAGACTTGATGAATTGCGACAGAAAGCGAATCGGTTGAAGGAAAAATCAGAAGACGAGTCTATTACACCATGCGGTAAACCCGAAGACGATATGCAGAAATCAACGCCATGTGCGGCTCTCAACAATGACGCTCAAATGTCATCGCTGACATTTTGTTGTGATTGCGAGAATTGTCGGTGTACCATACCCGGGCAAGAAAACAAATCGAACCATACCATGTCGAGGTAACAGTTACGCGCTTATTAAAATTCATTTCGTCATTCCAAATTATTTGTGTGAGTTCAGTGTTTCCATGGGAAGAATGATGGAGTTTGGTAACCGCGAAATTCGCTGCTATGTGATATATGAGGACATGGGTTCCAGAAGTGAATCCACTGATCCTCGTTTTTCAGATGAAAACTCTGTACCTGTATTGGTCAACAATGCGACGTCAACTAAAATTCCTAAAACAACAGAAAGTGGCAATCTCCCTAGGTATATGCTAGACTCAGGATTCTGCAGTTGCGAACCATGCAGATGTATGTTAAATAGGTTTGCTAAGATTCTGGAAGAATCAGAAACTGAAGGGGACACCGACTCTGACTTTCATTCTTCAAAAATATCAACAGCTAATAATTCTACAAATGCATCCATACAAGCAGCAATACAAGAAGAGCTTGAAGCGGCAGTTAATGATGAACCTGCAGTTGAAGATCATGTGGACACTGAAGCAATCACAGACACGGACGTTGAGCCAGAATCAGAGCCTGAAAGTGACGCAAAACCAGAATCAGAGCTAGAAACTGAGCCTTATTCTGAGATGGAATCGGATGGTGAATACAAAATGACCGAACATGAAACAGACTCAGAACCAGAAACTGAAGGCAATACTGATACGGAATGTGTCAATGACGTGGAACTTGAAGGTGAGTCAGATGGCGTGGAACATGAAGGTGAGTCAGATGGCGTGGAACTTGAAGCTGAGTCAGATGGCGTGGAAGCTGAAGGTGATTCAGAAACTTTACCTGAAGCTGAATTTGTTTCTGAAATTCCAACTGACTCTGAAGCTGATGTTAAAGAACAATCAAAAATCGCTGACATAGGAACAGAACCAGAAAATGCTAGAAAATCACAAGATTCTGCCAATACACAGCAACAAACGCTAGGTCCTAAATGCTGCAGGTACGTAACGCCTTTATTCCCACCTGCATGTGGCTGTGGTTTTACTGCTCAGTCTTCGGTCGGTATCCAGTGTGCATGTGGCAGCTCTATCACAACGTCATCCAAAGATCAGGAAGCTCAAACTCAAAAAGCACCAAATAAAGGAGGCTCTCGTAAGGAATATTACACACGTTCACTTAAAGCTTCCAAACCTTCACAAACATTTGTCAAGCCCGCAATAAGTTCATGGAATCAAACCGAATGCTGTTGCGCTCAATCTAAAGGTTCGGAATTATTTTATTCAAAT
The DNA here is from genome assembly GCA_003054995.1 of Aleochara bilineata. Taxonomy (NCBI): domain Eukaryota; kingdom Metazoa; phylum Arthropoda; class Insecta; order Coleoptera; family Staphylinidae; genus Aleochara; species Aleochara bilineata. The sequence continues at coordinate 33,123 of NBZA01000248.1, forward strand.
AAGAATGGTTCTCCTCCGTCTTCTAAGAAGAAATCAGTACCACGGTCATCACCAGCCTCATCTAAAGCTTCAAATTCTAAGCCCAATAGCACGAAGGCGTGCTTGTATCCTTCATGTCCAAAGGGTAAAGCTGGTTATATTGGCGTTTGTGGAGAAGACAACTATGCTGACTGCCGCTCTTCTATAGTGAGTGTGTGTAGTAGTTGTTGTGCTCGCTTGCTCAAAAATAAAACAGAAACTGCTAGTCAAGAAACCTCCACTGACATACAATCAGATACAAGAAGTACTAGTACAACTACATGGTGTTCCCTATGCAAAGCTGCGTCAGAATCTGCAAACAACTGCAAAACTTGTTGTGTGGATTCTGGTAATGTGAACGGTAATACCTCGTGCTTTCCGGGAAACCGCAACAGAAAACAAAAAGCATCACAGAATATAAGTGTAGTTAATGGGAAAATTGTACAAAAAGGACATGTCGTACATACAGACGGAAAACAACAATTACCACAACAACCTGCACTTGTATCGCAAGCAGGCAATGATAGAATGTTTCCGTATCCTGGCGCGTGTTGCCCATATTGCTACGTGCCTTTGCCACAACTGAATAGTCCACAACCATGTAGTGGTACCATCACAATGCCACCTTGCACGCAATACTTCAACTATACCGCGTCTCCTGAAAGCTACAGCAATTTATTTGATCCCACATTTATGGATTTCTTGTTCAATGCTATAGTCACAACAAAAAAATTGAATATGAAAGAATGCTGTGATGATGCTGAATGTATTGATCTTGTAAAAATATGGGAAGTAAAGAATAGCCGCGACTTTTTAGGCAAGCCAATTGATTCAGATGGCCAAGATGGACAGGATGGCGGTCGTGGTGTAGGTGGAGCAGGTGGTAAAGGTGGCGGAAGTAAAGGGGGAGCAGGTGGTC
>NBZA01000249.1:0-16201 GCA_003054995.1 Aleochara bilineata
TTATGTACCCGAAGGAGTCGGGGGAGAAGCCTTTGCTGCAAAGAATGGCCGAAGAGCGCCGCATCCAAATGGAGCGCGGTTCTATTGGCGGGTCTTTCTTTTTGGTTCAGTTGCCCGATGGCACGATGGAGAAGCGTATGAAACAACCGCTGAACATTGACCCTGGTGTCCATTCAAGCTTCAATTTGGACCAACTGGGTCCTGGCACCCCCATGACTACCATTCCAACGGTGCCTACTCTACCAACGATCAGCGAGGCGAAAGCGCAAGATATAATCAACAGCGGCACGAACTCATCCTCAGGAAGCAATACGGAATTGCTGAAGAATGTGAAGAACCCTCGTGTTGACGAACTGAAGGCTGGCGATGGCAGGAAAGGCTCCGCAGACTCCAACGGCGAGTTCGACGCCAATCGCTTGCCCCGTAATGCCAGTCAGCCGGCTTTCACCACTCATGTACAAGGATTACCCAAGAATGGGTCTGTTCCCTTCTTTGACCGCATGCGAAAACCGTCCGTCGGTGAGAGATTCAAACCCACGCTCAACCCGATCAAATCATCCTCGAGAGGCACGATGAATTCGAACGGAGATATCAAGAGAAGCATGCGTTCGTTCGGTAGCAGGAACAACAACAGCGACGTAAGTTAAAGATTTGTTTTTCTTTTTCGGTTTTGTTTTGCGGGCGTGCAAATAATGATTTACCCGTCAGTGCTATTTGACACCTGATTCTAACTCTGAAATAGAAAATATTTCGCAAGTTCGCTGGATGAGTGCCAACTGGGCTCATGTATTCAATTGAAGCAATGCAATGCAATGAGTGCTCCTGAAATTTCAAATTCAAAAACGGAGTTCTTTCTTTCTTCTAGGACAACGAAAGTGTAGGATTTACCACGTCCAAAATGTCCCTGGCACGCGAACGACCGCAAATGGTTCGGCCGCTCTCACGGAAAGACATCTTCTACTCGGGATCGGTGCTTAATTTGCCGCAATATCAATCGCAGAAGTCGCTCACGAGTTACCGGCAAAGTATTATGAGTATCCCTCGGCCAAGTCGCACTGAGATGGCTGATGTGGAGAAACAAGAACGTAGGTTTTCTTTCACCTGCAGGTGGTCTGCGAATGATTGATCTTTAATTAATACTTTTTGTTGCCTCGCATTCTACTTGTAGAGTACGACCTCTGTCCCTGCTTTGTGATGCCAGAAGGGATTAAAGCGGCTCTCGGTCAGCTAATGGACGTGTCACTATTGAAAAATCCCGTGTTCATGTTGATTGCCATTTCCAACTTGTTCGGCATGGCGGGTCTCTACGTCCCTTTCGTTTACCTAGTCGACTGTGCCGTACTTGATGTAAGTTTTTTCAGTTGGATTTCATATGCAATAGAATAATACTAATGTTCGTTTGGTATCATTAGGGCATCGATGGAAAAAGCGCTTCCTTCCTCATTTCAATAATCGGTATTACGAACACGTTTGGGCGTATCGCTTGTGGATACTTCGCCGACTTCCCCCAAGTTAACGCACTTTTCGTCAATAATATATGCCTAGTGATCTCCACGATAGCCGTAGCCGCCACGCCACTTTGTCATACTTACGCAGCTTACATGACGATGGCTATCTTTTTCGGCATTGCAATTTGTAAGAATTGCTTTGAAACTTTAAAATGTTTCCAATGTTTTACAATTGTCTATGTTTTTTAGCTGGTTATATCTCGTTGACATCAATCATCCTCGTTGACCTGCTTGGGTTGGACAAGCTCACAAATGCCTTTGGCTTGTTGATCTTGTTCCGTGGCGCGGCGGCCATTGTGGGCTCGCCCTTAGCTGGTGCCATTTACGACAGCACGAAGTCGTACTCTATTCCCTTCTACGTGGCTGGTGGCTTGTTCGCCCTCTCTGCGCTGACAAGTTTCCTGGCACCTTGTGCAAAGCGTTTCCTACCCGACGATGAACAACCACCAGGCCAGGATGATGTGCTCACTCCCATCGACGAGGATGAGGAGGAAGAGGACGGACCCATAACTATCGGGAAGAATATCCCCACAATCATCGCCCAAAGTCCCGGGGAGCATGAGATCAAGCAGATTGAATCCGTTTTGTAAATGAAGTCACAAGTATAGTTGCATATAGTTGTATATAAACGCGAACGCCTTCGATGATGTGCGGTTGGAAACTCCATGTTGCGATTTGGCACTACTGATTAGATAAAGATGTATAATAGGGAGACTATGTGTAAGTATGATATACAAATGTTTTTTACAATGCTAGTGATGTTAATTTAATTTTCAAGTGTAATGTGATTATTGCCACTTTGTCAACAATTTCCAACCGATACTTTCATGCTGACGTCGATTTCAGTTTACCTTTAATTATGGCTAATGTTAATTGTGCTACACGCGAAATTAGCAAGATAAAATTATCATTAGTTTGTTCATTTACACCAAATCAACAAACAAATAATTGTACTGTAGTTTTGTACTTAATTTTATCTTTGCGCGAATTTCAGCAGCCCACATACAACCATACTTTGTACATTTTACAGATATCATTTTAAACTTTATTCTTAATTTAGTTACGCATAAATTATGGAAATTATTTTCATCCAGCTACTCAGGCCAACGGTTAAATCTGTTCGCCAGGCTATAATTTTAACCACTAGACGTGTTAAAGTTCAACAAACAATATGCAAAAGCTAAATCGATGCCTATGATGTCATAAGAGGCACTACCACATCCCGTGAATGCAGCAATTCTGTGCCAATCATAATAGAGTCGAGCTGGTTAATTATTTACTGTATTATGTATTTATTATTTGGCAAAACTTATGGAATACTTTTTAACTAACTATCGTAACGTTTCATTATTGCTATTCTTTATAAGGTACTACAATTGCATTTCGCATCATTATTTCTTGCAATGATTATCATTTCTTGGCACATCTGTTATTTATAATACGTATAGTTGTTTACATATGAGTCAATACTATCGATCATCGGTCCCTGCATTCTACCACTTCATACAATGAAGTCTAAATTGTTAAATTTGAAAGTTATCGAAGTATTATATTCCCAAAATCAAAATGAATGCTAGGGGACAAATCATTGTTACATAGATAGCTACATATTTAAAGTGAGAAGATTTATTGCAATGGTTGTTACTCAAGCACATATATAAATAACAGGCGTGACAATTTCTTTTTTTGAGCATACAAACAGTTATAAGTTAAGTTACGCACATGGTAACACTGATGATGTATGCGATAAAACTAACAATAAGTTTTATTTATCAGCCCAAGCACACCCGCCGAAGAGGGAATATGGTATTACTATTAGCACGTAGAAAGTCTTTAAAGTGAGGTATTTTGCGAACAAAGGTATACTACATATTGATTTTTGGATACTGTTTCAAATCTCCATTTCCAGTATGCGCTTGGGGGCTGATATGTATATACAAATCTAATAAAATAATGAAACTTAATGTGCTCAGGTTAAAACTAAATAAACACGCAATGAATACAGTTGCATAGTTACCATTTCAATGTGAATAAAATGAAGCGATGATGCCCGTGCTACGCTGCACATTGAAGATTATTAACGAAACAGGCTAAACTGCAAATAACTAAATCGTAGGCTGACTGTGTTGTAGCCAACTTTTCGCAGAGATCAATCTAGTACCTGTGCACCATTAATAACGATAGATGATGTTAACATATATTATTGATTATCTTCATTGTATTATATTATTACGTAAGTTATAGTTTTAAGGTAATTTTTATTTCACAATGTTGAAGACAGTGAAACACGATAAGGGAAATAAATATAAGCAAGAATGTGATCTCCTAATTGCCGGCGTTATATTCACCCAGGAGTCCCACCGATGAAGAAAATAAAATTAAGAACTTTCAATACAATATAAAATACAATCAGTAATTGTAAGTTTACAGTAGTTAATTATGTACTAGCGCTAACATTGGTGGCTTCAGCAGGTGGTTGCTCACTTTCAACTCTTACATCATCATCTTTAGCGTCATCCTTACTGTTTTCATGCAAAAGTACATACTCCCTCGTACTGAATCCAAACTTAATCACATCACGATCTAGAAGTTCGACGTACTTCTTCGGTTCAATCTTTTTGTTGTTTATGAAAGTACCATTGGCCGAGTCAAGATCTATCAAGTACGGACGTACCCTCTTACCAACTGAACCATCTGCGCGTTCATATTGGACTAAGCGATACTGAATCGCCGCATGTTGCTTAGAACATGAAGGATGGTCCACTGGTAAATCCACAACCTTTCGGTCGCGTCCAATTAAGTACGCACTTTCCCTATGGATATACAAAGTTTGCATCGCCTTCTCCCCTTTGAAAGGATACAACCGCCAACGCCGCACAGGTTTTCGTGCTTCTGGCGGCTCGCTGTATTTAATAACAACGCCTCTGTACGTGTTTGTTTCCTCGGTAAGCTTTCCAGAGAGTCCAAAGTTAGGCTTTTCTTTCTCCTTAGGGGGTTCTTTGGATTTATTTTTCTGATCCCCTTTGCCCCATACTGCTTTCCCATGATCAAAGGATCCACTCCTACTGCGTCGGCGCTTCCTGTTAGATTTATATGTGTCCCTGCCATGTGGTGATGGACTGTGGTTTCTCCTTGGTGACCTGTTATCATTCCTTGACCTATTCCTATGCTTATCATAGTCACCTTGTCGGTCTTGTCGTCGGTTGTTTTTATATTGCTTATCGTTCGAATCATGTTTATCCCTGTGAGAACTCCTGTGTCTTTCGGTAGTGGAGTGCCCTGCTTTGGATTCAGACCTGCTCTTTGAATGCCTGTCAAAGCAAGTATTTAGTGCTAGCATATTAAATAATTAGAGTATCCTACCTTCGCTTATCAGTTCTACGTTCAGGACTATCCCATTTTGATGCTACGTCCTTTGCAGGCGATTTATCACTTTTACTAGCTGATTGTTTTGATCTCTTGTTTCGCGTTGGTGACCGTGACGGGCTCCTGCTACCGTTGCTAGAACTCGAAGATGCACTAGATGACCCACTTGAATCACGTTTACCACGTTTTGTCTTCATTATTTTATTTAATATGAATGTTTTGAAACCATTTGACTACAGTAAACACTTTTGAGCTAGTAAAATGTTTTATAGGTTAACTTCTTTGACAAACCCGAACGGTTCCGAGAGCTTGCTTAGCTTATTGAACTACCTCGACAAAGAAATTAATTATTTAATACCAAATTTCTAATTGTTTAATAGACATTTGCATAAATTTGTTAATAAATACTTTGAATGTTAAATACTCAATTTTTAAAAATAGAATTGTAAGTGATAGTGTGAGTTTGCAAAATTAATTTTTGCAATGTACTATCACATCCGGTATGGTCTAGTGGCTAGGATACCTGGCTTTCACCCAGGAGGCTCGGGTTCGATTCCCGGTACCGGAAACTTTTTGGATTATTTATATTAGCAACAATTTAATAACATTACACAAGCAACTAATTCAGTTGAAAGTTCTTTTTTATTGCAATCATATACAACTATAAATCTGTTTTGAGTCATTCTGCACATTATCATACTTTATTTACATACAATGTATCTGTGGCAATTGCATTTGTTAGAAAATTTATTTATCATAATTCTACCTATAGGTTAAAATGGAGATACAGACTTATTATCCCTAAAAAACATTTTCAGAATAATAACCTGCCCAATTGCCGACACGAGAATCGCCGCCGTTTCCAGTACGGCCCAGAAAAATACTTTGGAGTTTAAATCTTCAGCTCGTTTACGCCCGTGCATCTCGCGTAACCTATGATGGGTCTGCATGTCAATGATGGTATTCAATGCTTTATGAATATCCTGTGCAGACATTTCCATCTAAAAGAAGGTTACAAGATTAAAAGTCTTGTTACAAAATGCCAGGAATCTAATATTACCTGCGTGAGGGCCGTCATATGTTCACCAATTCCGGGCAAAGGTTGTTCTTCACCAACTTGGAGATCCATATACACTAACTTATGTGAAAATGTGGAAAACTCATTGCTGAAGCATACAGCATAGATCCCAGTAATGTTTGCTGTGAACGTGAACGAATCAAACTGAGTTTTGTACTGCTGGTAGATAACTGCGTTCTTTGGATCAGTTAAAGTTACATCTACATCATATTGCCCTCCAGTAACAACCTGTAAGATGCACAGAACAAACATAAAATATGAACTGCAAATGTGACATTCAAATATACCTGAAACTCTAATGTAACAGTTGTATTCTTATCCACTGTTTCGTGGAAACATTGTTTATCGCTATCTTGTAATTCGAACGTTAATTCCGTGGAATACGCCAAGTGCAAGAGTGCCAAGAGGACAAATAGCCGCACAGCCATCGTTGTTGTTATTGAGTTGTCATCGACTTACTGTATCTATCTTCAACCGTTGAACACTTCGCCACGTCCAACTACCTTTGCGTAACTTCGCCACCACACATTAATAAGCTATATCTCGCGTTTGTTAACGTTGAATGCCAAATATTTACTGTGATTATAGTTTTAAGTTGAGGTTGGATTTGCTAGGTGGTGATGCGGTGGCGCGCGCTGAAGTTTAACGTGGCCAAAGTTTTGCAGTTCTGATGATTACAGAATACAATTAGCAACGTCAGCTGTATTATTATTAATTATCAATATTTAATTAGCATTGAACTAATTTTATTATACGGTATTAACACTAGCGTATTTATTTCTTTGTTATGTAAAACTAGAAATTTCTAATTCATTAGAAAATGAATGCCCCACACGACACAAGAGACGCTACCATCGCGCTAAATGAAGGTTTTGTTCAGTAAAACAGTGTTAGTGGTATGGTTCGCTCGTGTTAAAGTTTATTTTAAAGTTACAAACGTAATTAATATTGCTAGGAATGCAGTCATTTTATTTATAAAAATGGAAGTCGATTCAATGTGCTCCGATGAAGAGTCCATACTGACAAAAGCACGTAATGAATTGAAAAAGAATCCAGTAACCGGCAAAGCATGGATGATAACTGCCAAAACACTGTATCCTCAAAACTTTAATATTCAGGTTAGTTCAGAGAAACTCAGCCATATATGAATAAATACATTGTTATCATTAAATTTGAATTAGTTTGAAGCATATAAATACGAAAAGGACGACAAGAATGTGAAAGAAGCAGCAAGATGTTTCACAGATTTGGTGTGTAAGTTCCAAGAACAACCAGAATTCTGGAATGAAATTAATGCAGTCACACAATCTTTGCGGAAGGAGGGCGAGCTGGACGAAGAGAGCCAGTTTCTCTGTGAAATGTTCAAACATATATCAACAGAAGTGCAACATAAGCTACTTCTTATTACGGCTGATCATTGCGAGGACACTCAAGAGCATTGCAAGTTGTTACTGCTTTTGTTACAGAAGTTTCCTAGTTCAATTTCTTCACATGGGGTAAATTATAATAGCAATATTGTTTGCACAATTAGAATGTATTTTAATTTACAGACAGGGCTAATAGAAACCCTTCTAAGTGCAGAGAAACATAATTTATCTGGGAATACACCTGTGAATCAGTATAGAAAGCTACTTATTTGTGATTTGATTCCCTTGTTGAATTCAGACGGGAGTAAACTTAACTTGAATGCAAAAATTTTATTCAAGTTGCTTCATAAAGCAATTGAATATCATTTGTATTTGTTATGGGCAAATATTTACAACAAAAAGGTATCTTAAGTTGCGCATATCGATAAATTATAAATATTATAATCTAATTTTTTAGGAAGATGCAAAGGTTAAAGAAATGGAATCCTGGGAAAACTTATACGAAGTCTTTAAGTTCACCGCTAATCAGTTGAACTGGGAACCGATTGTTTATTCATTTTCTTTGAACTGGTGTAAAGAGAGCTACTGGCAGAAATTGGTTTCTCTTTTTCATTCACCAAATTACAAGCCTGATGATCAGCATCAAACAAAGCAGCTTTCCTATTCAGTTGCAATGTTCTTCCTTTACAATCTGTATCAATATTTATATTGTCTTAACTCAGACAGTACTTCGGACTCAAAATATCCTACTTATTTATTGGTGCAGGGTTTTGTTGACCCACATTGCCCAAGATATTTGGCCGATAATCCAGCTAAACGTCGAAAAAGTTCGGATACAGTTGGTAATGCAATGGACAAACCAATAATCACAACTGAAAATCAGAAGAATTTGAAGAATATTGTACCTTCATTCACAATGGCGGTTTATTGCTGGGATTTAATTCATTCCTCTGATCAACTCAACCGAGAATTCATCAAACTGAGCGCTGCCTTGAATTTGGAACCTTGGCTGAGCACATTCCTCGTCGATTATTTAACGTACAAAGACAAACACGATGACGTTCTGCGAAGGTTGGAGAACGATGCCCACTTTCCACAAATGCACAAGTTGATTCTCAAGGCGGAAGTTTACTTTCTTCAGAGGAACTATATTGCTTCGTATGATAATATCTGCGAAGCTCTCCAGTTATTGCCGGAACCGCTCGGGGATAATTGCGAACAACTTGTGATTGGCGGCAACCAGCGGCACCTGCATTTTCTCCCTTTGACTCGCATTGCAATCATTCAGTATTTATCAAAGTTTATCCTTCACGCCATCCGTCAGAACGGATTTAAGACCGATACGTCCGTGGGTCATTGTTTTGTGCTGATGCAGATCGACTGGCCAAACGAAGAAGACTTCTTGCCTTTGCTCGTGCAGGAAATTTGCAAAACAAGAACGTTTTACTACTTGTATTTTCAAAAATACATTGTGGAGATTGATATCCTCGAGGAGTTATCCTTTTTGTGGAACAGCCAGAACGGCCAAATTACATTCGAAATTCTGCCAAATGTGCAAGTGAGGCGGATAGGTACGCGTGGAGCAGATAAAGGAATGCGCGAAGAGATAAAATACACGATAAAGAGACAGATTGAGAAGACAAATTCGCCGGTACATGAGTTAATTTTACAGTTTTTACTTGAAGAGCGAACTGATATTGCTCATAGTTTAATATAAAATCGTAATATAATTAATATAAACCATATAATTTAAACTCAATCAGTGATTTAAACCAATAAGTAATTAAATTGGATAAAATATCTAACTAAACAGCAACCTCATAAAGTTAATAATAAACAATTAATTCTCTATAAAATAATCAGTTAAATACATTTTAAAATTTATTTTTTAATTAAATGTTTACATAATATTTCAGCGAAATGATTTAACATAATTTATTGGAATATAATACCTAATTTTTTAATCATATAATCATCTAAATAATTTCGTTACCTTAAAATTTGATCAATAATTGCTTAAAATATCCAGTAAAATTGCAATTAAAAATGATTTCATAATTAAATGTTTAGGCACTATTTCAGTGAAAGAATTACATTTTTGATTGATGATTGATTGAGCTTAATAATATAACAACGACTTAACAAGACTATCGCCTAACAATAAGTAATAAAAATAGAGTGTCCATACCGGTTCAGGCGCAACGCGTTTATTTATTTGCTTCCTACAATATTCGAAAGCCTTTGCGGGAGTTCTACAAAGTACCCCAACCGCCATAACCACCTGGACCTGGGGGACGGTAATACCCTTGAGGGTATCCTTGTGGAGGCGGCTGACCTTGGCCTGGAGGAATGTTTCCACCAGCTTGTGGGAAATTATAATTATCTAAAAATTTAACAATTTAATTTGATCATAACAATTCACCATTGATTTTAAAATATTGAATTCTTACTTGGATAAGGCATAGCAGCATACGGATTATACCCGCTGGGCATGGGCGGCGGCGCATATGATGGATAAGGTGCTTGCGATGTAGCTCCGTAGGGTACCGGCATGCCCTGGAAATATACCGGATATGGCAGGCCTCCTGGAGGCGGTTGTGATGTTGGCATGGGTTCCGGTGCAGAAGATGGCGGAGCCGCTGGGGCATCTCTGTGATACTCCGGCCGACTTGGAGGAGCAGGTGTAGGCTGGCGGCTACTCTCATGCGTTAAATCCTTGAGTAACTCGTCTTTTTCGGTCTTGCGAGCGAAGCAATAATCGGAAATCTTATTTTGTGTGACTACCAAGAGCTCAGTAAGTTCATTGTAAAACTTTGTGCCTTCTTTTAAATGTATGTGCAGATCTTTAAAAGCATCATGTGCAGCGACCAGCTGGCTCATGACTGTATCCCGGCTAGAAGTGGTGCTTCCGCGTTCAACTACAAACTGCACGTGGGCCTTCTGAATGCGCTCGATCAAGCTCGCCTGTTTCTCGATGCTCTCCCTGATTTGAATCTGCAATTGGCCGAATTGTTTCCCCAAGGCTTCCACAGACATAGCAGGTTCATTGATTGCTCCATCTTTAGCCAGTGCCTGAAGGAAGTCTCTCTTCATATCGAAACTAGAAGAGTTCAATTCTGACTCCATAACATCACGTTGCACCTTAATATCTTCAACTTCCTTCATTAATTCTTGAAGTGTTGCCACTGAGGTAGACCCTGCAAGGTTTCCTTGCCCGCCCGAGGGAACCGCAGCTTGAACAGCTTCAGGGCTGCGACTCAGAATCTCCATGTTGGTTTTGTGCGCTTCGAACTTTTCGCGAACCATTTTATCTGCATTTACGGCATTGCTAATGATCATGCGGTATTTAGCAATGTTCGACCTGAACATTTCAGTAAGTTTCTCTGATGGTGTGCGCGACCATTTTCCTTTGAACTGTTCTCGAAGTTGCTTATCAGAATTTGCTTCTTCGTTCAACATACGGTCAGTTTCATCTAAGATATCCGTATTCCTCTTCAGCAAATCAGGTAAATCATCGAGTAAAGTTTTCAATGCTGTGATTCCTCCAGCATTGCGCACAGCCTCCGCTTTTTCTAGAATCGACGGCGGTAATGTATTGCCCTCGGTTATTTCAATAGCAGCTGGAAGATTCAACGAAGCCAGAACGCCATTCAACAATTGTGTGGCTTCGCGCAATTTGTTAATTTCCATGTTGACCAGTTCGGTCTTGCGCACATCGCAAGCGGCCATCGCTTGATGCACTGCGATAGGAACGAGATCTTCAAATAAATCTTTGAAGTTTTGACTCATCGGGAATCCAGGCGGGATCATTTTAGCCAATGCTGCTTTTCCAACTGGCGATAATGATTTAATATCAGGGATGCGTTCGTGATAAATAAAATCATTATCTTTCTTCGCTTCTGCTAAGTTCCGCGTCGCTTTGTGTACAAGATCCGGGAAGAAAGTATGATTAGAGCGACTTTGGGCCTGTTTGAATTGCTCCTCAGCATTCTATATAGAAAATAACGATAAAAATATATTTATATAGCAGTTAAATAACTTACAGTCAACCATGTTATTTCCTCTCCGACTGCTTTGTTGGCTTTGCACACTAAACTTTGGTATAAATAAGCAATTGCCTGATAGGTTGCTTGCTTCGCATGCATGATTGTAGGCCAGTCCTTGTCAAAAATTCCTCTGAAGATATCCTTCTGGAAAGTTTTTAAACAATCTGAATATAAATCTTCGCAATGCGATGATAATTTGGCAATAATGCCATCTTTCATGTTATCTGAAATTAAGAGAAAGGTTAGTTATTTTACTCTTTTTATGTTATAAGTTATAGATTTTAAAATACCGTGAATTGCTTTATGAACAAATATTTCTTGAGCCTGTGCCAGCATAAGTTGGGACAGAGCACCAAGAGTATCAGGATTCAAGTCGGGAGTTGGTTCCTGTTGAATTGCTTGAATTACAATGCCCTTTAAGTGGTTGAAATTTCCTGCAGCCTGCTGGAATAGCTTGGCAGCAAGTTTCAAGCCTTCATCAGTGTCCAAGCTTTGTTGAGCTGCTAGGGCGCTTTGTAGAGCAGCAATGTTAAATAATACACAAATCCTTTCATATGCCAATGATGCAATTGCTAAAAATATACACACAATTGTGAATTATTACAGCCAATAATCAAATGAAACAAGTGGTACTTGTTTACTTACTTTGACTGCTTCTACCACCAAAGATTGAACCTTTATCAAAGGCATCCTTCCATTTAAATGGCACTTGAACATCTTGTGCCGGGATTTTGCCTTCAAGTGCAACTAATTGATCGTAGTAACTACGTTAGGACAAATGTTGGCATTAGACAGTCCAATAAGCTTTCTAAAGTACTTACTTATACAGAATCTCCAGACTGCTCTCATATTTCTCAAACGCACGCCAAATTGCGTTGTTTCTGGTCTTACTTAGCTCGTTTATTGCATCACTGTAATCTTCGGGTTGGTCTGCTGTGTTGTACCGAGCTTGCAAGAGATTCTTCAGTGGCTGAACGATATCTACGTCGGTGGGCTTTTTCAACGGCACCGCGATAAATTCCGCCATCCTGAGAAATATTTTTCCTAACAATTGGAAATTAAGCGATAAGTACTAGAATTTAGGCGATGAACACTGCTCGCCGTCGCAACAACAATAAAACAGCCGGTGACTCATTGAATGAGTAAAAACATCTGACATCTTTAATTTAATCACAAGATGGCAAGGGCAGCACTTATATAAACTTTCAAAAAGTTGTACTATTTAGGTATGTTTTTAAACAGTCAATTAATTGATATGTACTTTAATTAAACAATTAATAATACACTAACAAGGTTACTTAATAATAAACTACATAATTAATTACACGTAACGGTCAAAATATAAAATTATAATAAACCCAATTAATATACATTTGATTATTAAGCTTCATATCTAATTAGAATCAAATAAACCTGTGGAACAGCAGGCATTCAATAAGATTTCAAAAAATTGAATTGTATTGAGTTGCCTACGGTTTGGCCTAGGTACGACTTTGGGTACAGAAAAATTTAATATGTAGTTGATAATTATAATTATACCTAATCAGGCAATTTATTATTCAACAATATGAAAAACAATAAAAATTTAAAATTGGCAGGATTCTGGCTATATTTAGCAAACAAGTCTTTCCAAAACGCATAATTTTCTTGTTTTGAAGTTTAAACATTCCACATTATCCAAGTTATTGACTAGTGGCCAATGGACATTATTCAAACTTGAATCATTTATTGGAGTGGTATTTCTAATTAATTATTCAAGTAATTAATTGCAATTAATATTACCCAAGTTTAAACTTGCTATTGCAATGCACAATAAGCATAATAATTTTCGCCATTGACCCGCTTAAACTTGATCTTGATTAGTCAAAATTTGGTTGCTTTAGTTCTATGTTACCATAAATTAATGATTAATATATTATATAAATATTTAAAAATTCAAAAAGCTATCACTGCTAAATTTAATAACAATAACATAGACAATATTATTATTTTATTCTTAATTTAAAAATAGATTAGTGACATATTTTTTCAATGTTGTACTTAAATAAGTATTCGGAAATGAAACGATAATCATTTTCAGGCTACCTCGATTTACATCAATTGAATTGATAGTAATTTAGTCTGATCAATTGTCGTTTATCAATCTAATAAATAAAAGTATCTGAAATAGGCTAAATGCCCATATGAATAAAGGGTTCAATTTACATCTAAATACCTGTAATTTTTAAACAAGGGTATAAACGACCATACAGTTTTTGTTTTGGCAGTTGTATGTGGCCAGTCTTCAAAAAAAGTGTTCATAATATGCTCTAAGCCAGCAAAATGCGTATATTTGTTTATATGCTCTTTGGCTGTTTACTGATTCTTCACTTGCAAAATAAGAATGTTGTTTCTAAAAGTACCACTTCGAGTAAATCAATCAATATCCGTAAGTACACTTAACTAAATATATTCTAAGGTCTGAATTAATTAATTTTTAGTCTACGTCAACGAGGAAAAGAATGAAGATGCTGATATTGCTTTTCAAAGAGTAGTCCACGAACACGAATCAGGGAATAAACGTAAGTATAATAAAAATGCATATGCTATAATATAATTTAATTATTTACCTCCTAGATAATAAGAAGCAAAAGAAAGAAGGAGATTTAACTAAATTTAAAGTCAATTGGGAAGGTGCAACAGCAATTCGTGATGATAAAAAAGCAACCATCAATGCAGGTGATTATGTTTAGTAAACTAAAATACTCCTTTTTTCATACCTTTAAGTAATTTTCTACAGTATGTAAAAGCTATTCTGCTATGCTACAAAAGAACAACCCTCCACATCTGATCCTTGATGCAACTATGACAGGCATAGGCTCTGAAGTGGTAAAGAACTTTGCAAAAATGATGAATCTACCGATAGTAAGCGCATCCTTCGGGCAAGCAGGCGATATCGAAGTGTGGCGTAATTTAAAATCAGATCGACTTCAATACCACATTCAAATTATGCCACCAGCCGATGTGCTAACCCAGATGGTACGCCATATCGTCCACTGGCAGTCCTACACAGACGTTGCCGTTTTATTTGATAGATCCTTTGTCATGCATCACAAATATAAGTCACTCCTAAATGGCCTGCCCGTGCGCCACGTCATTACTAGTTTGGAGGGCAAAGACATCAAGTCTGAACTTGTTCGTTTGAATAAAATGGATCTCACAGTTTTCATCATCCTAGGGCGCCTTAAGAGTGTATGCCGCGTTTTGGAAAGTGTAGAACCTAAAAAAGACATAGAAGATCGTATATTTATTGGTATATTGCTAGACGAGAGTTCAAATATTCAAAAATGCGATAAGCCACTTAAGATACAGACTTTTATGACGGCAGTATCCTCTTCTCAACATAGCAAGACTATCGATTTTTACACAGCGATCTTCATGATATCGATTCAAGCAATTAAGGACATCATTGATGATAATACATGGGAAGAATTTACGTACTATCACTGTCCAAACCAAAGTGAAACAGATCAGCATACGCGAAAAAATATAAACCTAAGACAACGAATCGAAAAAATCATATCTAACGACAAAATGCCATTCACTTTTGAAGATAATAGCATGATTTATCCAAAGTTTACGATGGACTTATTGCTAAATGATCGTATAAACAATAACTCATCTGCAGAAATAATAACAACGTGGAAATCGAATTTTAAGAAAACGTCTGCATTTAAATTAAAACAAAGAAAAGTATTTAAATATGCACCGAGAAAAGTGTTACGAGTAGTGACTGTTATCGTAAGTATTATTTATCACAGTTAAGCCAAAACTAATTCAACTCTTTACTCCTTAGCAACCACCATTTGTGTACCAAGTTGGCGAAAACCAGTTTGAAGGATTGTGTATTGACCTGATGGAGTTAATAGCCCGGAAATTAGGCTACGAATACACAATTTACCTAGCGCCGGGTAACAAGTTCGGCTACATGAACGAAAACGGAACCTGGGACGGTGTGGTCAAAGAATTACTGGACCGCAATGCTCATGTGGGTCTTGGATCCATGTCGGCAATGGCGGAACGAGAGAACGTTATTGACTTCACTACACCTTTCTACGAGCTCGTGGGTCTTAGGATTGTGATGAAAAAGTTTGAAGATGAGCAGTCGCTCTTCAAGTTCCTCAAGGTGTTAGATGAGGGCGTGTGGTGGGCTATGTTGATACTGTATTTGAATACTACTGCCTTCATGTACATTTTCGACCGGTTTTCGCCGTTCAGTTCTCGGCACAGACGAGATGAGCATGACCCTGATGCGCCGCCACGCGAATTCAATATAATTGAATGTATTTGGTTCTGTTTGACATGCATTACGCCGCAAGGAGGCGGTGAGACTCCATGGCCCTTATCCTGCCACATCATCACCGGTTCCTGGTATATTTTTGGCTTTATTATCATTGTTTCCTACACGGCTAACCTGGCTGCGTACTTGACCATCTCTCGTCTGGAAGTTCCTCTGTTTTCTATGGATGACTTAATCAAACAGAACAGGATCAAGTATTCGGTTGTTAACGGTTCTTCGGCAATGATCTATTTCCAAAGAATGAACGATATTGAGAAGCGCTTTGCCAAGTAAGGCTTAGGATAAGTCGCTGAACTAATTCAATGAATTAAATCAAATCTCACATTTTTTTATTAGGATTTGGACGGAAATAAGTGTCAACGATTCGCTTTCGGCTTTGGAGCGCTCGAAAATAGCCAGCTTTGATTACCCTCTTTCGACCAAATACTCTAGTATGTGGCGCCACATGCTTAACCAAGGATTGTACAACTCGCTGGACGAAGCAATTGCTCATGTAC
>NBZA01000249.1:18454-28975 GCA_003054995.1 Aleochara bilineata
TCCAGCGAGTAGTTGTTCACGCTCGGGTTCATGCTAGTCGTCTGCCGGATATCAGTCGTACCTGGAGATGAAACATTCAGATAGGAAGTTGGATGGATGAATGTATGATAGACATTTGCTTGTCTTACTGCCGTAGAGTGTGAGTCGCGATCCGGGCCTCGTTAGGATGGGCGTTGATCCATAACGCTCGCCGGCAACGCCGAAGCGCGTCGCCGGGTTGAGAGACGGTTTGAACGCAATTGGCCGGATCACCACCTTGCCCTGCAATTGAAAGACAATGCTTAGAAAGATGCGCTTTGCATTGCATTGCATCGTGTGAGAGACGACGCACGCCGCCTTTCACATGATCAATGAACCCTATATTGGGTCGCGGTACCCAAGGCATCATTATCGCATCTCATCTCATCGCGTCATCGCTAATTACTGCATGAACGCATGATGTAATTCATATTTATGTGTGAAAATGTGCATTATGTTGAGGTCCATACATATATTTACTGTTAGACGGAAATACACCGATGAATATGCAGTGTCAGGTGCAGGATCGAACACTTTTGACCATTTTCGGCAGTAGGTTAATGTATTATTACAGCGCACTTGCCCAAGCTTGGAGGTAAGTGTGTCGAGTATGTTTTGACCCAGTTTTGTTTAACATTCACCTTCTCTTCGCCTAAACACTGATACATAAATGTACACACCAAGGAAGTGTATTGGCAATACATCGCATCGTGGTAAAAATACTATAATCATACTTGGCGAAAATTGCGCAAATCTATAACGATGAGGATGGTTTGTTGTTGTTTTTGTGATGTTCTTCTGGGCGGGCGTCCATACCGTTAGCTGGTAATGGATACCCTGTGGGTCAAGCGAGCCATGAAGCGAACACGCCGATGAATGTCGCGCGCTTCAAACAGAACAGAACAAACCAGAACCGAACATACTCGTAACGTAACAGCTGAACGGACAAGTCAGTGAATAAATTAGAGGTACAATATCGGTGAGTCTTCGTGGGAATCACTCACACACCATGAGCGAGATGAGAGAAGATGGCAGGAAGAAGAAAGCGGAAAAGTTGTAACCGCAATGCAATAGAGATATTAATCATATGTTTCTAATATTTCGTTACTTTTTATGATTTCGCTGCGTGCCAAGAAGGTAAAGCTCATAAACTCTCGTAACTCTCTTGGTTCACGAATGGAATGAATGAAGTGGAAGTGGGTGATTTAATTATACGGTTGCGTAAGAAACCGGGCACACCACAGCGAGGTGAATTAATTTATGTGGGTTTTGGCAACGCCGGCTAGACATCGATTTAGACACTGCCGCAGGGCATCTCAAAAAGCTACTTCGCCAGGCGCATTATGAATGCAACCGCCTCGGCCTCGCCTCGCCTTCTTCCTTCATTTCATCTAGAATTCTACAGCAACCGGCGAACATTATGGGAGCCTGGACCCGTACGTGGCTGGGCTGCAATATTAATTGCATAATTACATTGATCACAGGAGGCCAGATGCATGTGAGTCATACATACATAACAAATGACTACAGTGCTTACAAGCTTAAAAAATTAACGATCTAAGTAAGTATAGTAAATAACTTTCGTAAATTAAGTGCATTACTGTAAAACATTTTACTTAAAATTATGTATTTCAGTTTTAGCTTTTTTGCTAAGTATACCTTTCTTTGCCTGGACGATCAGCAAATAAATCTCACATTAAACGAGCGTATAAATAAATATCGCGATCTGCACTTGAATATTCACTATGATACTAACGCTGGCGAGCAAAGATCTTGATGGCTATCTTCCTCCTCTTCTGCCGTCTTTCTAGTCGGCCGACCATTGAACAGAACGAAACCACTGCTGATGCGATGCGAAGATCGCTCTTTGCGAACTCGCCGACCACAAACTGTGTCATTCCGAAGCTCTTTCAACGTTTTACCTTCCTTTGCCAATATACAGTCAATCTTACAATTGAATGAAGTCCATTATAACATTTTGAGGGAGTACAACTGTGTGATATAAGTACACAGCTTTGATAAAGTCAGCGTTAAATGATATACGATAAAGACGCACGTACATTTCATGATATGACATATCACAAAGATTTCATTCATATAATGTTTAAGCGCTACAGATAATATTTAACTACTAGTACATTATATCTTACTTTTTCAAGAACACCACTGTATGGCTGAATATTGGGAGGACGTGTGGTCGTCGTCGTAGTTGTCCTCTCGCTGGAGGACGAATGACTGGTGCTCGCACTGGCATTTGCATTGCAGCGGTAGGCACTGCTGCCCCCGACGCTGCCTCTTGCGGTGGGCGCTGGCGTCTCGCCATCTGAGCAAATTGTTGGCGAACTTAAGTCATCACAGCTGGGCGAATCGTCCGAGAAGAGTGTGTCTGTCCCGCTGTCCACCGTCGCCATACTCACATCATTCGATCGAGTTCAGAAATTTCTGGAAAGAAAGAATAGAATAGAACTTTGCTGTTGAGCTTACAGAAATCATACAGAACTCAATCATTATAATCATTTGCAAGTGGATAAAAACGCAAGCAAAGTGTGTCAATCTTAATTACACGAACGCATAAATCGGAATTGATGATTTATTGCGCACTACATCGTGTTGTGGCAGCTCGTGTGCAATTAAGAACCTACCTTCAAGTTTTCAGGTCTCGTTTCGCTATTTGTTGATGTCTCGCTTTTGTTGCTCGTTAACTATACAAATCTACAATAAATACAACTTATTGCATTATTGTAATAAAGTTTGAAACTTTTGTTATTGTTGCTCTGTAGGCAACCAATGTCACTCCTTGAATTGTCTTTTGTTTTTGGTTTATTTATTAGTTTTGTTCATTCGTATATTATTTGTTTCAGAGTATCAAACAATAAACAAAGAGTAAACTACAAGTTGGAAATGTAAAGAAGAAGGCAGGAGCAAGATGAAAATGGGTTTGACTTTCATAGATGCCGTTATGTCACGAATTCGAAATTCAGAGATGAATGCTCCTGCATCCATTGCTTCCGTCTCTCTTTCTCTCCTAACCTGAGCAAATACAACAAATGCACTGACAATGAATTGCACGCGGAACAAGAGCAGTGTAATGCAATTACCCGATAAGAAATTTAATTGGATTTACGTGCAGTGAAAGCCATTTAACCCATATTGACGTGCTGCTATCACATGTCCAATGTCAAAGTCACGTACAACCTGTAAAGACAGGTTTCAGTTCGCACGAAACCTGCAAACAAGCCAAAGCAAAGTGAAGCGATTCACAGTGAAGTGAAGTGAAGCAGTTTAGAGAGAAAAATGTGACAAATCAAGACGAAAGTGAAAATCTTTGCGTTTTTCACACTTCAAACGCATGTTGCGCCGCACCAGTTGCATGCTTGGCAATTAAAATGCCTCTCTCGCGTGCAGTGGACGTTTATAAAGTGAGCATGCGGTAATGTTACGTCACATTGAAGCTCCTGACGTCACCAGATTGCTTTTTATTGCGATAGGCATATTATTTTGCGTGTGTTCCCAGTGTTTCTTCATCGTCATGCGGCGCGGTTTGAATTTACGATCAACGTGTTGGGCCACCAGGATGGAAGGACGACCAGCACCAGCCGCCTGCTGCCTAACGAGACGAAGACGACGAAGATAGTGTCACTGCCGTCGGTCGCTTTCATCGGACCGAGACGGACGTATGTAAGTGACAAACGCACGCGTAAAGCGTGCGAGCCCATAAAACGTAATGAGCCTGCAACGGCCCAACGACATCTTACCATGCGGTAAGTATAATAATAATAATGATCTTATAATATTGATGATCATGAACGAACTACGCGTGCGCAAGTGCAGGCGCAAGGCGACAATTGCGTTAATCCTTCTTTTCCTTAGCGCAACTTAAGTGAGTGTGCTTTTGTGTGGTCGCAACTTGAGGGAACTGTAAACACATTACGCGCATGAACTAGCAACAGGTGGCAGGATTCAATTCATTTTACGACATCTAACTGTGCTTGGCTTTGCCTTGGTTGGGAGGTTCATTCAGAGGAAAGATTCGTACCTACTCGTGAAACAAGCAAAAAAGCGTTAGATTAATAAATGTAATAAACTCTCGGGTGGGATTCTTGTCTTGTCGAATGACCCACTATCATAGTTGTTGCGGTTTAATCGCGGTGTGTGGCTGATTCTCGCAATCCGCCGACCTCACACTTCGAAGTGTGACTCGGAGAAGATCTCGATTGCATTTATCATTTATATTTCTCTTCGGTTTGTTTGAGCGGCGGTGGCGACACCGGCGCGGCGCCGAAATGCATTAAAGTGAGATTAACATTTTTTGGCGGTTAGTCTCTCGCCGTTCTTAATCCGCGGTAGTTCTTTTATGTGCTTTAATCGATGATTTATCGCACCAATAAAATTGCTTTATTACGTGCAAGTGGATTTGCACGTGATGTTGTGCTTTCAATTACTCTTCACATTCTTCACAACTTGAAAAAATTCCATTACAACTGCTAACAATAAGTGTAAGCATCAAGCCACTTGAAATATCTGCGAATCTAATAGCATACACGCTTGTGCATAAAATTTTCATACATTAAGTATATTCTGGCGTTCGTTGACCGTCCAAAAAACAACAAACTAACCGAAAACCACTTGCAATAAAATATGAATTATACAATGCTTATAAAAACAAGAAGAAGAAGGTTGATGTTTCATTCACTTGTTCGAGTTGATAAAAATATATTGACGCAAATTGCATTCGGTGTTTGCAAATTAAACGTAAAATTAACTGACATATTACATAACTGGTTCCCAAGTCAAGACGCCTGTGCCAACTCAAGTGCAAGCGCAACGCACACATCCTCCGCCATCGCACGCATGTCAATTTTCATTGTCGGCCAATTTCCATTTGGATTTTCTCGTTCTTGTGAAACATTGGAGAAGTGAAGTTCATTGACCACGCCATCCATCGATGGCTAATTGATTTGTGCTTTAATGAACAATACAATACCTATAGGAACCTATCGCGCATTCAAAATATCGGAAGTGAATGACAATGGCGCATATCGTGTTGTGGTACGCCATGCAAATGATACAATGCAATCAAACGTGATTGAAACACTTGAAACGCATCGAGTGCAACAATAGCTCAATCAAGAGTGACGGTGCTCATCATAAATGACATAAGCCACAAGAAGTAAGCTCAAATTTAATATGTACTCTTAATATAAGAAGGATAACTTTAACCTTCAAATCGTTTCCTTTTAATTGCAAGTCCAAGTGCATTACATTGTATTACAACGCAAGCGCAAGCGCAAACGTAAAGTAATAAATAATAGTGTTTTGTTATTCTGCTTTCAGAGCATCGCGACGAAGAAAAATGTTGAAATGAATAATCGTTGCTCATTATTAGTGCTCCCATTGTGCTCGCTGTAGTAGAGTAAGTATTATAACGTGGTGGCTGCATGATCTTGTTGTGAGGCTGTTAAATGGCTTGTATTAGTTTTCCAAGTGCGCGCGCGTCGTTTGCTCTTATTGTTCGTCTCGTCCTTTTTCTCTTTCGTGGATCGCGCGCGAGCCTGCGCTTGTGCCTGCGACTCTTCTGTTCTGTTGTACTCGTAAGCCAAAAGCGTGGGAACTAAACTCTTCGCGGTGCGCACGCTCGCGCAGCTTAGCATTCTATGCAATATTATTATAGGTTATTATATGTTACATAAAATCCTTCTCGGCGCTGAGGTTGATGCCGGACATATGCTTAGACAGCTCAAGACAGGCCGTAACAACTTGAACGTTTTGAAAAGTTAAAATCGTAACTGTTACAGTTACGAGTACTTAAGTTTTCAAACGCGCGACGCGCAGGGTAAGAATAATCTAGAAATCAAAGATTTGTGGGTTGCCTGCGTGTGTACACACGTATAAATTGCAAACAAGTGAATTTAGTTTAGTTGGCGAATGAATATTGCATGGCTTCCAAGAAGTCATTCCATTCCGATTCGGATTGGCACTCGCCGGACGCAATGATCCAGAGCTGCAGCCAGCTCGGGAGTAAGCATACACGAAACAAACAAAAAGTAAAAAAGTGCAAAGAGTAACTAAAAACAAAAGTCAGTTTGCGCGCAAGTGCAAGCGCAATCGCAACCGCAGAACAAAACATGCTGCCTTAGAGGCTCTCCTCCGCCGTGCACAGCAAGCGCAAGACAAGTGCATGGCACGCAGCATCACGTTCGTTTGGTTGCCTGCTGGCGGCGGCGTCTGCTTCTTCGTTGGCTCGTCTCTTTTTCGCCTGGCTGGTTGCTGGTGCGCGCCAAGGAAGCGATGCGAAATTTAGATATACAATGTAAAACAAAGTCAATTCAATGCGAGCAATGCAATGAGTGCAATGCGCAAGAAGATGATCGGCCGATGTCGGGAGCGGCGGCGCAAGCAAGACCGACATGCGCATGAATGCGATCGCAGCGCGAGCGCGAAACCATTGACATTGTGTGTGCTCGTAACATGCATGCATTGTCGGCGCGCATAAATTTGATCGCAATCGATTTGCGTATTGGCATCGCACATAAAATGCAATTCTTAATTACCTCATTCTTTTACACAATCTGATTTTTTTCAAGAGTTTTTCCTCCAATCATGTGCTTACCAGAGAGAGTCCTGTCTGTGTTAATTGCCTCAGATTCAAAAGTAAGTTGCTTTTTGGTTATGTTTATGTTCACGTTTAACTTATGTTATTTCCAGTTGTTTTTGTCAAAACTCAACCAGGAAATACAAACTTTCTGAAGGAATTACTGATGGTAATTATGGAAATTCAATATGATTTATGTTTTAATTAAGTAAGTAACATATAGATGCACGAAGAGCAGAGAAACTGCTATATATTATATCAATTATATTTTTCTGATTTTATACTAAGTGAAAACACGCTCTTGCTGAAATATTGCAATATCAAATGCAAATTGCTCTTGCCTGCAATTGCGCATAAAGAAAGTGGAATTTCTGCTTGATTGCTGGCCGCTCTCATTTCGTTGTTATTCATTGACAACTTTCAGAAGTTGCTTGCTTATTTCAAGGGTTAATCTCATTTTATCACTTGGACAGAACAGCTGACGGACCGCATAAATATTATTACCAACAAACAAACACTCCTTCCTCGTATTGCGCATGTGCTTACACAACGAATTAGTTAGCTGTTACAAAAGAGTCACCTTTATTAGATTTATACACGATCCTTGAGTCAGTGTACACAGTGGAAGCCTTTATTATTGAAAAGGATTAGTGTTGGAGGTGCTGTATTAGAATGTTACCTACTGTAGGTATGCACACACAAAATTTCTTAATTCGTAGGACAAGACAAGTGACAAAGTCTCTAAGCAAATCGCTCGAAATCAGAACGCGTGTCAGGAATGAAAGTGAAACCACTTAAGTCAGTGTCGAAGCTAGCTCTACGTATATATCTAATAGAGAATTCTTGTTCTCACATCAACTATGAAACGTCAATGAAATAAAACTCCTACAAATTCGCAAGAACTCAGCAAGGGAAGCCTTGAATCATCAAACGCGCATACATTATCTCTAATTGTTCTAAACTAATAAGCGTATCCTTCTTTACAGAGTGGCACCGTCATCGGAATGGTGAAATATTATGAAGACATGAATATGTGTGTGCCAAGTACCGACAGCGCGAGCAATTTGAATATTTATTATTGTTCTCATTCAGCGAGAGAAAGGTGTGGGCTGCTTGTGAGATCGGCACGAGTTTCGTCGCCGGAGTCAGGCCAAAGCCAGAACCGTCGTCGTCACCAGGCAGCGACCTCCTCGAGCCGGATATAGTATGTGTCTACCGATTGTTCGGCAATTTCCCGTTTTGTTCCATTTGACTAGGTGCACTATGATTACAGTCGACTGAGTGAGTATTATCGAGTATTGCTGCGCTCTTAGATCAAAACAGCGAACAGAGGACACAATTGAGTTTTGTTCTCCTAAGCGCAAGCGCGTAAACGTTTCCTGTTTATGCATTTACACTGCGAATTGGCTTTTCTTTAGGAACACTCACTCAAAACATACACAAAATGCCGCCTGATAAGCCTATAGGTGTATAATACTTCCTTGAATCCGTCTGAGTATGATGATGAGTAGAGTACTAATGGATCGGCCGCCTGATAAGCGATAAAAGCATATTTCACATTTCATTTCACCTTCGACGAAATTCTTTATTTGATTATGTAGTCGAAAGAGTCGTTAAATGCCTTCAGCAGCGCGACATAACCTTTCCGATAATTGCATGTTCTTCTTCACTTTACATCACTTCGCTTCACTTTAGTTCATCAACTTCAGTTCATTATCAATATTTATTTATGTCCGTGAACGGTAACAATTATCAATTACGAAAATCACAACTAATTGTTCACGTAAAAGCATACAAGACGAAAAGAATTTCGAAAGAAATAAAAGTATAATAAAACTGCTCAGTATTACTGATCATTATGGCAGATTGGAGTTGGCTTTTGGATTATAAACACATACACTTCCACTCACAATTATGTAGTTAAATGACTCAATAATTGCCGCGTGATAAATGCATTTAAGGCATCGAGGCAAAAACGCTCGCTGTCATGATAAGCTCAGACCGGAGATAAAGACAAAAGCGTAGAAAGTGCATATGAAGCAAACTTGTTATTTAACAACATCGTTAGCCACCCACATTGCAAACACCTACCTACCTCCGTATGAACGTCCTGCCGACGAATGCAGTGTTTTTCTCTTGGTTAAGCTCGGAGATTTCGTGAACTCATAAATCATAGTAGGTACATAGAACCTTGCAATAGCTGCAAGGATAATTCGTGAAACTGGTAACTTTATCGTATCGTAAATATCAGCGCGCAATCTCTTTATTACGACAATAATAATAACATGCTCGCGCACGTAATGCAATGTAATGTAATATAATATTTCGTAGGAAGGATGTTTGAGCGCGTTTTGGGTAATTTCGCGTTATGCACATAAAAGGTGCGCCTTTATACGCGTACACTCATTCATTTGTGATCTTACGTGAATAAAGTCATGTATGACACTGACCTATGACATCATGTGCTCAATTTCTCATACTGTAATAAACGAATTCACAAAAAGCGTTATTGAAGCAAGCAAGGGAAGTTAAACTCAAATGTTATTGATGTTCTGTGAATGCAAAAAGAATACAAAAACCAAATTGATTTTCTTATGACGCGGAGAGCTCGTGCTCCAAATGCATATTTTTGCTTGCACTGTTTGTGCCTTACGCTGAGCTGAAAGGCAATAAGCAATAAGATGCGAAAGCGAAGAACACAAACAAAGCAAAGGAGCACACGTGAGGCTGCAGGCACATATAGTGTATGAACAGTTATGAGTTTTACGTTCGGTGAGCGTCAACGCCGACGAATCGTCCGTCCCATCCGACGTGTCCGTCCAAATGGTTATAATGCTTATGGTATAATACGAACTGAGTTTCAGGTGCTTATGAAAATTTCGCGCTTGCGTCCAACGAAGGCAAGAAGGCAATGGTTGCAAGTGGCACAAAGAGTGCCACTTGGTCGTTCTTACAAGACCGCTCGCTCCAAACGGGAACGGTCCGGTCCGGCTGGGAGAGAAGGCCATAAAATCTACGACCGAAATTGCTAATAAATTATGCGTGTAATTATGAACCGCGAAACTCCAGTTAGACACGTACAAAGGTGCACCTGATGCATTCCTCTTTTACCTCATATAAGTAATTGCATAAAAATTACAGATTGTAAATGATTGATAAAAGCCTGTGCAGAAGTAACGAGCAGCTGATGGACCGACAGAGCGACCAACCGGCAACTTGAGATGAACTGAGTGACAAGTTGCACGCTCCGCATTTGATGATCCAGTCCCAGCAAAGTGTCTGTGATAAGGCAGACGTTTCTGCGCGGAACCATAAATGGCGAAGCGTAGTGGATGGCGCATTAACCTACTTACTTCTTTCGTGCTCTTGACTTGTTGCCGCACCGCACGTTAAACTTGAAACTTGCAAACTTGCGACTCCCAGGACACTCACCCAATAAATTACGAGAGACGATCGAAGGCAAGGAATCCAATAACTTAAGTTCCTGGGCCAATTAGCAACACAATCGTCTCCTAAACTCAGCTAAACAACAAACACTGGACACACCAACTCTTGAGGAAGTAAATTGAAAGTGTGAACATGCACATGAACCACGGATGGGCTCGAGATCCTTCGTATCGGAAGGTAAACGTAAGCGCGCATGAACGATGAACGCGACGTGCGCGACTGACTCGCAATCAGCGAGATGTCCAAGTGAAGCGAGTGAGTCCAAGAAGCAAGCAAGCTCTGCTCCTGCTCCTGCTGCGTCAGCGACGGAAGAGAACCTGCTGGCTGGAGTGGACGCACCGCACCGACTGTTTCGTTTCGAATTCGAAGTTCGAACGAACTCTATCCGAATCCGCAAGCCAGCCACTCAGTCAGCCAGCCAAGTGTAAGCAGGCAACAATCACAAACACACGCGCACGCGGATG
>NBZA01000249.1:33831-48293 GCA_003054995.1 Aleochara bilineata
GGACTATTCAATCAACTATTATAAACTCTCTACGTACCTGGAAATGCATACTTATGCATTGCCTCAAACAGAACGAAATAAAAATGATTCCTTTACAGTGTCACTGAGCGCAGTGTGGGGATGGTGGCCATTTGTAGCAGGCAGTCCTGTTGTAGCAATGTGGCGAAGCTGAAGGATGCGGAATGAACAGGCATGCCACCATGTTTCAAACGAAACTCGTGCCATTCCTGAACATGCCCTTGGTCTTTCTCAATTTCGTTAACCGCGCATTCTGGTGCTATATTGAAAAGCATGGATAAATCGTATGAATTCTCAACAATTGGCAAATCCTCCATGTAGCTTTTTTGCAAGCTGCTTAAATCCGATAGTAACTGCTCGCCATCCTCCTTGATATCCTCACGAAGCTGCTTGCGTTCAGCAATGGCTGGCGGTTGGAACCCATCATCTGAAGAGTCGTTGCTACGACGCAGACACGCCATGCAGATCTCTCCGGTCCAGATGTTCTCACTACTGGCATTCTTGTTCCATCCAATTGGCTTTGCACTGTCCCAGGAAGCATCCGAATCGCACTTGTCGCATTTGATCTCTTTGCCGAACAGCTCAACCATGACACTGTCAGAGCGTTGTTCGTTCTTTTCCAAGCTGAGCAATTCGCAGTCAGAGTAAGTGCCATAGTCTGATGAAGCCGCTTCATTATCACTGCCAGCCTTCAACAGAACGGTATCTTCTGGAAATATTAACTCTTCTTCAATGTCGTCCACGTTCAGAAGCTCAGGATCAATATCCAATTCTTCGGTCTGGCATCCTTTATCATTTTGATTCATGCTGAACTTCAGTACAAAATCGTGGAATTGGTTGTTCTTGTACTCCAAGTACTTCTTTGGGCTGCCCTCTCCGTCCAGATACATCGTGCCACTCTCGCTACGACGAAAATCAACCTTATCCAAGTTACCAGAAATGGCAAATGTTGTGCCATCTGCATATTCACGTGGTGCTTTCGGAATTTCATTGCGTTCATTAATAGGCTTGAAGTGACTGCTCTGAGAATGCAATAAATCCTCCTTGACTTCGCCATCATCTGGTGTAGACTTCTTGGTGACAACGGGTGCAGCTGGTGGTGGCGGATAAATCGTGTTAAAAACGCTCAGACGTGGCTTGACGACTGTGAAGCCGCTATGTTCGTCATTATGGTTCAACTTCAACAAGCTACGAGAGACATGTGTGTCCTGCTCGTATCCATCAGACCACTTGTCCATCTTGTACGTCCATGGATTATCGGCTACTTTCTGGCTGCCAGCGTGCTGCGGCGACTCAGGCCATAGATTGCGCGTAATCGCAATGTTGTTCAACAAAGACTGACAGGATGAAATGACGTCGTATGGTTGCCGAATTGCATCTGTGGACCAAATGGAACTAATAATATTGGTACCACAGGGCAGAAACTTGCTGCCCGTGTCGCGTATGTTCACAAATTCCATCATGTTCAAGGTCAATGGCGGCGGAGGAGATTCTAGCAAGTTATGGATGTCCACCGGCAAATCCTCATACATGTCCATAGACTCCAAGTGGAAATCCTTCATCGCTGCATCCTCCTGGATGACATTTTCATTGCTGAAATGCGACAAAGGCCCATAAAGCTTCATCAAATTGCGCTTCGCTCCGGACATTTCCTTGCCGGTAATGTAGCCGCCGCCACCTCCTGGAGTCTTGTTCATGTTTGTGTTCACGGTCACGTTGCGCGGATAGTTGTTAATCCTTTTGCCTGTCGAACGCTGCTTCAAATCGGTCTCCTTGCACGTCGCGTGCAGCTTCTCTTCGCAACTCTTTGTCTTTTTGTTAGAGTTTCGACGCTTCGGTGATCCCAACCACTTGGGTATCAAATGAATTAAGTTCTGCGGGGAGGCGGAATTATTGTTTCGCGACAGAGCAGGGAACGCAGCGTAGTAGCGCTTGGCAAGATCCTTATCAGAGACTTTGGTGGACTTCGTTTTGGGCGCTCGCTTAACCGATTCAGGGGCGATTTGTACCGGCGAAGCGTCAGGAGAATCAATCGATTCGTTTTGAATCTCCTTCAATTTCACACAGAGTTCATCGACGAGCGATTCAATACCACATTTCTAAACAAAACCAAATAACAAATTAATAAAACACTCTTAATTTTAAACACCATCATTTTCAAATCAATGCCGAATAACGTAATAAACTAACAGATAAGATGTTAGTTGATAGAAATATAGAATAAATAGGAAAAGTACCTGATCGGCAGCAGACTTAAGACATTCAACAGCAGCCGAACGTTTAAGTTGATCAGCGTTGGTATAGCCCCAGTGATAGTAGCTGTTGTTCGGACGGCAGAGTCGTTTTCTACTGCCACCGCCGCCAGCACGTCTCACTTCCTACACAAGAATAAGTACACATGCACAAATCACAAACTGATCAACAACTGATTCCGTC
Source organism: Aleochara bilineata (assembly GCA_003054995.1). Lineage (NCBI taxonomy): Eukaryota > Metazoa > Arthropoda > Insecta > Coleoptera > Staphylinidae > Aleochara > Aleochara bilineata. The sequence continues at coordinate 36,286 of NBZA01000249.1, forward strand.
GAGCAGTCCACAATTTCTGTGAACAGTCTAGACTGAACTATCTTCTTCAGAACATGCAAACTACATAATTGCCTACTACTCAACCCCCTCTTTTTCCATTCGCAAACATTAATTTACAAAATATTGCCATAGTATGTATGAATTTGAACTGAATTTAAATCTATGCATACGTCAATATGCCTCAGAGAGTGATTAAATGCCCATTTAGAGACGATTATCTCTCAAGCGCATTATTGGTTAGTAGTTCGTATTGCTTTGAAGAAATGACCCTTTCCCCATACATAATCCGGTACAGTGTCATTAACGTGTTTGGCTCGGATTGCTTTCGAAATATAATTCTTACAAACCTTTTGTGGAGTAGCGACGTGCAGCTCCTGGTCGGGGCAAATTATATCCACGGGGTCACGATAGAGGAGACTCAAGACGTAACGCGTGTAGACCACGGCGTCAATGCCACGTGCTTCCAACTGCTCTTCAAGCCAATCAGACACTGCTGAGGGCATGGAAACCAGTTGCGGATACTTCATAATATGTCCTTCTAAGCAAACATAGATAGTAATAATTGTCCACCAATTTGATATCGTTAACTAATGTACCTTTTAATTTAGAATATATGGATGGCCATGCGTGAGAGGGTAGATTCCGCGTACTTCTGCCTCTCTTCCTGTTCTTTTCCTACCTGCCGGGCGCGGTGAGCAATCTCTTGTGTAGTTTGATTCAGCAGTAAATGTCGTACAAGGCAATGATTATTAACTTTCGTGCGACTGATTATTATCCGATGACTACACATGGTACAAAAAATAGTTGTCGGTAGCTGGCTCAATAATCAGACGCATCCTTCCATCGAAAGCAAAAACGGTTGGTATGTAGTTAGATTTGTTTTGTGAGTGCGTTGCCAATACGTATTCGTGTGATGCAACCACGTTCAAGACAAGGCGATAAGAAGATTAAGACAAAGATTTGAGATATCAACTTGAATCGAGGAAGAACTGAGACAACTGTTTGATGTCAGTTAGTTACTTCGACTCGTAAATAAACAGAAAAGGCAGCCAATTTACGCGTGTTTGCTTGCTTAGCTGCGAATCTGTTTACGTGATATATATTTATAATTCCTTGGCTTCCGTTCGAGTTGAACGCGAAAAAAGTAAGGACGAAATCAGTTTGTTGCTCCTGTTCAGTGGTCGTCGTCGGAATTCGGTCGATGATTAACTTGCTTTGTTTATGCGAGTTCCTTGTCCTTGACGAATTGGTTGGTTGCTTGTTAGTTGCAGTTAGATTTTTATTGTTGTTCGTGGGTCCGTCGTGTGTCCGTGGTTAGTGTAAAATGTGGTTGCTGGTGTCTTTTGCCGTTTCTGTTTCGCTTAATAATCACTGTACTCCTTCGTTTTCTTGTTGCAGACCCCCATTGTAACACCTAAAACATACAAATTCGATCAGACTCCAAAACATAAACGTCTAATAGTTGTTAATTGCACTTGTAAATTAATCTTAATGATATGATGCCGTTGTGTAACATTGCTTAATAATTCCACTTCTTTGATAAGAGAAATACACACATTTGTATATTGCATTGATAAATAAACATGGATACAAAAACGTAATCAGGTCGATTATGGTTGAAATGCACTTAGAAATGCCGACCGAACTTTTCAATTGTATCGTTTTGTTAAAGATGCGCGTCGCGATGCATCTACAATGCAAGTGCCGTATAAATAGATACGTTCTCTCTGAATGAACAAAATCTAAAGGTTGAAATATTCCTTTGTTTTTTAAAAACGCGTCGCGTCGTCTGCTTTTCCATTCTTTGTCATTACTTTACTTTGTTTTAATAATAACCTGTTGCACCACCTCAATACATATTGTCTGTCGTGTGCGCTTGAACAGACGAATTTTGCTTATTGTTTGTTTTTAGGCGCGTGATTACGCAACTTGTAAAATAGATAAATGACATTCGCCTAATAGATTTCATCTTGTGTATTTTTACCTATCCTATTACGCATTACATCATTTCCGGATCAATCAAATGACTATACGTTTAATTTACATTTGCAACCTTCGCATCAAGTAATTTATTGTACAAATTTGTGTAGGCATGTTTTTGACATACAAGTGACTCTGTAATGTTGGGTGCTGTGTCAATGAAGCGAACTTTTCATGCTACATATCGATTAAGCCTCTTAACGCTAACTTTTAGATATTTTTGGGCTGTCCGGCCCGAATAATGTAAGCGTCCTACTGTGTGAGTGAACTTTGTCCGGGTGCGGATTTCCAATAATTGACTATTAACGCTGCGATCATATCATTAGGTCGTCAGTGGAATTTCAACTTAAGTTGTCCGACGACGTTACGATAAATCTACATAACAAAAGAATGTATTCTCCGATATTTACGACCTTGCTTCTCACTAAGCCCAAATATGGAACAAAGAAAAAATGACGGTCGAATTTTACGTACGAATGTCCTTTGTCAAGCATGTCACAAACTGAGAACAGACCAAAAAATAGATAAAATCGTAAGTGACATCGCGTCTACTCCATTTACATAGCGCGGTAAATCTGCGATATTTATAGGTTGGCGCGTCTCGCAGGTACAAAAATAATGTCCCGTCAGGATGCAATTGCAAGGTTGCACACGCGGCCGACGAAGTAAAGAAAAGACGCGGGAATCGCAACACGTTCACCTTATGTCTGTCTGCTATAAGCTCTTAATCACATGCCAAGAAGATAACTTAGCGCGGAGAGGTCGATTGATCTTGGGACGATCAAATCAGATTGTTTTATTTATGTCGAAGTTGCAAATATAACTGACAACGAACTCGAACAAAAACCTCAACTCGCTCAACAAAGAAACTTGCAAAACAATGATTCATCGGATATTATTATGCGGATAAAGCAACAACCCAAGTCTCCTCAGTGATAGGATATTTAAATACCAGACGGTTGAATAAACTAAAGAATACTTTGTGAAGTTTCAAATTTTATGCAAAATTTCAACTTCATGCAACAGGTCAAGAGAATATATTTCTGGCTGGATGTAAGAAGCAAACTTTACTTTTTCCTCGACAGTATGACGTTGACATGTAGAAAACGCATTACTGCTATAAATAGCCATCATATGATTACATTTATTTTAGCACGCTTTGCTCATGAATTCTAATAATGCACCATCTAAAAGAACAATGTCAAATACAACAGTTAACTTCAAATAATTATTTGAATTCCTTGAACTTGCAGGTTCCCCAGATTCAAGTACACTTTACTTAAATTTAGTTGATTTGAAGGCATATGATAGGACGTTATCAATTAATGTTTATGCTTATCTATTAGTTACCAAAACTAAATATTTATAAATAAATGTGTCCTTTTGCAGGTTTTAAACTTGAATGCAATACTGGTATGCGTATTGTAAAAATAAAGAAGAATGTCTATTTTTAACATGCATAAAAACCCATCCAATGTATACCTAGGTCGCATTCTTATCACTTATACCCGTGTACTTAAGGATGTGTAATTCTCATTCTATTTTCAGACCCATGTCGCGTTTTTCATGCATCCGTTGCACTAATATGTTCCTTAATTGACACATCCTTCCGATAATATTAAAGAAACCATTGCGCTCGAGTTTATTTGGTATGATGAGCTGACAAATAAGAGAAAATTATCGTGGAAAAATTGCAACACCTGCGCCCCCTACATACCGACACGCAGGAAAAATTGCTTCCAACAATTTAGAAATATAAAAAATGTAACCGGATGAAATGTTTAAGGAGCAATGTAACAATTCTGCGCGAATTAACGTGAATATATAAGTATGCATGCTTCAGCAACGTCCAAAGGCTAATTCTCAGTCACGCGTCTAATATTATGCCTTCTGTCATCACACATCACACGATTGCACAAATCTTAAACCCAAACCTTCATAGCGCAGCCAACACAAACAGCAATATTAACAATTTTCGCCTCGCGAACAAATGAATTTTGTCAATGCAATGCCACTAATTGGGAACGTGTGCTGTTTAGCACTTATTGTGAGGCAGGAAGCTGTTTCTTGTCCGTATCTTGCATTCTTGTGATAACATTCCAATGGGCGGACAAGCGCATGCAGCGTATCCACGCGTTGTATGCACACAACACGGGCGATATGTGCGGCCATTGATGTTGCACAATCAATTCCGAGTATTTCACCAGCATACGCACTGCATATGTGCATGTCATGATTGGTCCGGTTGCATTTCACGTAAATTGCACACAACACGGATATTATTAAATGGCAAGGTAGGACACTTGTATTTTGCTCCAGCGTCACCCAACGCGCGTTCAACACGCGGTACTTGCATCGCCAAGGGATAACAATCCGTAGGAACAATTAGCGCACCTGTGTATATGTCAACTAATCTAAGTGTATTTACCTTACTAACGGGGTTGATGTTTTTCTGCCGAAAAATTAACTCTACACACCCCACAATTAACAAAACATGGCAGCCAGCCACAATGGCCAGAGTGCCAATCGGAATGAATCCCGCTTAAAGCGCGCTTGGGCAGCAGAAGCGTCAAGCGTCACACTTCGGAAAAGATTTTTTTTACTCGAAGATGACCGATTGGGTTTTAAAACTTATTCCACTTGTATTTTGATTTAATATTTAAAACTAAAAATACACATATATATTTTTAATAAAAATACAAACTATCTATTTTTTATTGTAATTTTTACAACTTACAAATAAATTAACGCTATAAAGAATTTGAATTAGCTTATTTAACATAATACAGTTGAATGTGTACAGAGACTTAACTTTCTAGCGACCTCTATGACTTGTGCTTAACTTATTTCATAACACACGTGTAAGTAATATTTGCAGTTATCAGTGTTCATGCGCCTTGTCCTGTAGTATTCCGTCAAAACGAAACGGGTGACAGGAATGATGTCACATTTTACTATCTGGAATTTCTAAATCAGTATAACCTCTGGTCATAGTCAAAACTACCAGTTACCAGCATTTACAATAACATTGATGGATATTGCGACACACAGGTGTTGTCTTTGAAACTATTTCATATACGAACTGTGGACACATTAACGAATCAGAAATAAACATTGTCGAAATGCAGATGTTCCTCCGATCGCAAATCCTAAATGGACGTTATGGCATCAGCGCAAAAAAACGTAAGTGCGTGACTGCAATCGATGCGGCATCCATCGCCGATAATCCAACAGGCTTTGGCCGCGTTGCGCTTGCGATGACACCACGAATATTTATAATTTTACATTGATTAAATCTTAACCTCACCACAAGCGGGATACAAACAATAACAGATGATTGAACGTATGTAAATTTTCCAGGTCGCTTTAACTGTGAGTTGGCCACTTACGGGATGGCACATATCGCTCATGATAAGCAGCTGAATATCACTTCAACGAAGACTTTGCGTCGCCCCAACAACTTATTCTTTACCAACTTGCTCACGCCAGTTGGGCCTCAAATATCTGTGCGGCACTTCAACATAACACCGGTGCTTTATGATGAACCGCTGAAACCGTCCTCCAAAGTGGAAGCGACGGTGAAAGCGCTCCAAGAGAAGGAGAAAGAGAAGGAACAGAAGACGAATAGCGGTGTTCCCGCTGAAGCATCTGCTAAGGCAGTAGCAAAGAAGAGCATCAAGGATAAGATTCTAGATGAGTTGCGACATTATTACCACGGTTTCCGTCTACTTTTCATCGATATTCGAATCTCGTACGGCTTGCTCTGGCGAGTGCTCAATGGACACACATTAACACGTCGAGAATACCGTCTGCTAATGCGCACTGTGGGTGACATGTTCCGTTTGGTACCGTTTTCCGTCTTCATTATTGTTCCTTTCATGGAGTTCCTTTTACCACTTTTCATTAAGTTCTTCCCTGGCATGCTACCGTCCACATTCCAAACGGCAACTGAAAAAGAAGATAAGCTAAAACAGAGCTTGAAGGTCAAAATAGAGATGGCCAAGTTCTTACAGCAGACCCTCGATGACATGTCGGTGCAGCATCGGGACCACAACTCCCAGCAGGCGAAGGAGTTCTCTGAATGGTTCACTAAGGTGCGCACCTCTGGCGAGCATGTATCCAACGAAGAGATACTGAAGTTCTCTAAGTTATTCCGCGATGAAATAACTCTTGACTCATTGTCTAGAAACCAACTTGTTGCTCTTTGTCGTGTGCTGGAAGTACAAACGTTAGGAACAAATAACTTACTACGGTTTCAACTGCGCATGAAGTTGAGGTCTTTGGCTGCAGATGATAAAATGATTCAGAAGGAGGGTGTAGATTCATTAAGTCTTTGGGAAGTACAACAAGCTTGCAGAGCTCGAGGCATGCGAGCCTACGGCGTTACGGAGCAAAGACTTCGTGCTCAATTGCAGGACTGGCTTGACCTAAGTCTCAACGAAAAAGTGCCACCTTCGTTGCTCTTGCTTTCTAGAGCGCTCATGTTACCCGACACGATTCCCACTGGTGACAAACTCAAGGCAACGATCAGCGCTTTACCGGACACAATCGTGGCTCAGACGAAACATGCGATTGGTGAGAGCGAGGGTAAAATTGACAATAAAGTTCAACTGGAGGTTATTATGGAAGAAGCCCGGAAGATCAAAGAGGAGCGGCGGGAGATGGGCGAAGATATACTTGCTATAGCTGAGAAGAAAATCCGTGAAAAGGAGGTGTTACAAGACAAGGCACCAATATTAACTTCTGATACAGGAATTAAGAAGGAGCCGGAAGTTCTTGCAACCCCAGTGCCCGAAAGGCCGGTGATTGCGAAGAAGGAATCTGAAGTGCTGCATACAAAAGATGTAGAAGTGTTGGAGGATGCTTTAGATGCTATTTCCAAAGAGAAGAAGGTGATGGTGGAGAAGGTTGTGGTTGAAGGCCTAAAGGAGCAAATGGCCGATTATACGGAAGATGTGCAGGACCTTAAGAAGGCCGCCATTCCGGATATTAAAGAGACAAAGGCAGCCAAGCGGTTGTTTAACAGGGTATCTAAGATGATCAGCAGCATGGATTGTATTCTTAAAGAGCTGGAGGAAAAGGAAGCCAAGCTTAAAGAGAACGAACAAGTACCACAGGTTGACAAGGATCAGGAATTACTTAAAATCGACGAAATCATGGCAGCCATTAAGAAGATTCAGAAAGTGCCAGATGAGTCGCGTCTCAATCAGATTAAAGCCGTTCTGAGTAAAATTGACGACGATAGAGACGGATCAATTAAAATCGAGGACGTTTTGAAGGTAAATTTGAATTATTCGTGAAAAGTCTGACATTATTTAATATTATTTGAAGGTTATCGAAGTTATTGGTAAAGAGAATGTCCAATTGAGCGCGAAACAAGTGGATGAACTGCTGGAGTTGCTCGATAAGGAGGAAATTCTGGAAGTCGAGGATAAGATCGAAAAGGCACTGAAGCGGGAGATGACCTTGAAGGATGAACAGCAGGCAGCAGCAAAAGGAGAGCAAAGTGCTGAAAAAGCTGCAAAGAAGGACGCGGATTGCCCTACAGCCAAAGATGGATCAAAATCAGGGTATGACACTGCAACTACCAGTAGTACAACTGTTGATGATAAATACAAAGTACCAACCACCTCCAAAACGCCGACTGACATTATTCCACCGCCGGCCGCCGCCAGCGGCACTGACCCGACAAAGCAAGAGCAGAAAAAGCTCTAAGACGTTCGTGTGCATTCTTGTCTTATTCTGTTGATTCACTCCGAATTTGAATGCAAACTGAATGCACATTTAGTCTTAAATAAATGTTGTCGATAGAAACCATGCTTGCACGACCGGGAAATACATGGATTTTGTTAGGCAACTCATATAAAGAATTGAGTATGTTACGGTTTGCGTTTTTCCTTGATGGACTTGCAACTTGCAATCTGATCACATTAAAACGTCGAACTGCTGGTTTAACATTTAATCATTCATTGGTGGACTGGTTATCTATGCTAATAGAATTAATTATTAAATTTAAATATTTATATACGACATGTATATAGAAATGAAAGGGATTACACTTCATTTTACGTGATAATTTTAATGTACAGAGTGATTTAAATTATCTAACTTTGATACGTTTGAAGTAGAAAAGAGAATTTGTTCGTTCTGTACGACAAAATCAGTAACTGTTTTTACTACTTCCCATTATCTACAAGTTTTCTTACATTTGAATAGCGAAACAATTTACAAGCAAGTCTTTTAGTTTATATTCGCATTGCGATCGCGCATAGATCGTCTGTTTGTTTTATATTATCAGATGGTTGTTTAGTGGAGTATTTGTTGATAATGTTATTTATATTTTTCTAGAAAAGATCCGCGATGATATAATTGAGCAATGTGATGCGTTGTCACCGCCGACGCGCATCTAACATAGTTAAGATTATGAAATGTTTTCATTCTGAAAACCAAACCGATACCAGTGGTGCTGCGTGTGTGTATTGTACTTCATAAACATGCAAAGTAATGAATATGTAAGCAAACGAATTGAGAAACTATATATGAACATTGTGAACACAATAAAATGTATATTTTGTACACAAACTTTGGAGAAAAATATGTAACCCTTATTGCAATTATTGATAAACGGTAGTCAACGGTTAGATTAGATTTGCAACGTTCCATCCTAAACATGAGTCATATCAAGGTTTGATATGATACACGATATACATTAATATGTATTTTGTCACAAAGAAGGCATTCAAAAATTAAAATGCCATTCTCAAGTGTCTTGACTATACCTTTCGAGCCTGAGCTTGAAGTTCTTGAGGCACAACAACCGAACGACAGAAATTCAACGGATTATTGTGATTCTTCATTCACTAAGTCAACACTTATTCGATTAAAATGTGCAGAACTGGTAAGTTAAACTCAAACATTAGTCACTAGTTGTTCAGATTTATAACTTTTAAGGTAACTACTATCCTAATAACCATGTTGTTTATATATGAAAAATCTATGGTTGAAAGTACCACTGTTGACCTTCTCGTATCTGGTTTTCTCGGAGCACTATTGACGTATCCTAATATTATCTTATGTTTGCCAGAATATAAGAAATTAAACAATACTTTAGTAAGTATGTAATGTATTTATCCTGGTGTAAAACTTTTAATTGATTTGTCTTTTAGTTAGTGTTGAATTTAACAAGTTCCTTAATGTTGTTTGCAATTGGAATATTTATGTTTAACTCGTGGTATAAGTTAGAAAAGTATCTAATGTCTGACACTATTGCGCATACTGACAACTTAACCAACATTCAGAACTTTAAATTCTTTCCTGCAATGTTATCATTTATTCTGAGCACAATATATCTAAGTGAAGTGTTTGTTCAAGTCTTAGATTCAATCAAAAACCTATTTAACTCGTGATGACGTATTATTTTAGCTGTAAGACATTGTTTAAGTTTTAAAGAAAAACAATATTATATTACAAAATTTAATATGTCAATACCTAAGTAAATAGATATATAATATTTATCTCACGAACGCATTTGAAATTAATCTAGAAACCAGGAATAATCTTTCCCTTCTTTGCCGCTTTCTTCAACTTTGTAGTTTTCTTTGTTTGTTTCCTCTTGTCAATATTTTCTTTACGTTTCTTCTGCCGGTCATCTTGTGCTTGTTTCACACTCTCAATTCTCTTCTCCCACTTTTTCTTGCTTACTTTCTTCTTCTGTTCGATTTTCTTCACAGATTTCTTAAGCAAAATTGGATCATCTTTAACTTTAGCACCCTTTGCCTTAGCAATGACATTCTTCCATAATGCTTTATCTTTAATGGCCTTAGCCTTTTCCACTTCGCCCTCAGCTTCCAATCTTTCCAATTTTTCTTTTTGCTTGTTTAAATTTTCTAAGATTTTCTTAGGATCCTTGATTTCCTTTTCTTTCTTCTTCTGCTTATTGTCTCCAAGTCCTGAGAAATCAAACTTTGAAAATACCATTTTTCCCTCACTGTTGTACACTGGCTTAGAAGGTTTAGGAGTTGCAACCGCGTCTATTTCATTTTCTTGCTTTGTACTTTCTGATTTGTTTTGCAATTTCTGAATTCTCGTAACTTTCTTTTCAGCACTCCTTTCAGCTTTCTTAGTTTTTCTTTTCACCTGATTCTTCAAATCCCTCTTCTTTAATTTCTCTTTAAATGTCTGTCGTTTTTTACTTTGAATTGCTTGGAGTTTTTCTTGCAATTCTATGATTGATTGAGCTCTATCTGCCTTCCCGCCAGGAGCAATAGACTTCCTACTCATAAATACATCGGCCTCTTCTTCATCTTCGTCAGATACATCTGAATCTATAATCAATTATATTAAAATTAGGAAAAGCAGAGCATTATAGTAGCATTTACTTACCATATCTAGATGGAAATGCAATTATAGAGAATAAGTCTGTTATATATTTATTTTCTGCTGCCAAATCCGCTTCTAGAGATTTGGCATTAATCTCTACCTTAGGTTTATTCAGTTGCATTGTATAATTACTAAACTTTTACACGAAAACAATAAAAAATACAACATTATTCTTCTACCAAGAGGTTAGCTACGAGCACATGTGGTTCTGTAGCAATATTGGAAACCAGCGCCCTCACGGAGAAAAGATATAACTATATGTAATTTAAAAGTTTTAAACAATTTTAGTAAGTACAGCGTATTATCATTAGAAACAAACGTATTAAAAAAATTATTATTGTATTTATCTCCTACATAAATTTACTTCCTAAATATTAATGTTATTTATAGTTTGAACGTATTTTCATAAACTAGAACCTAGAATATTGTTTTTTGTTAATATATGTGTATGTAGGATAAAACATTATTGAAGAATATCTCCTATTAGTAAAACTAATAGTAAGATGATAACTAAACAAAAAACGTAGTAGTCTAAGGAATGCGAAGCAATCTTGAAAGGAATACTTCTAAGCCCGCATTGTTTTTGATTAATTACAGTTATTGTTAAATAACCACTAGAGAAATCGGTATAATGATGAGAGGCATGAAACATTTGGCAGCGCGATGTGCATAAGATCTACAAAAAACAGATTATTAATTAAAACTTGAAATGTGCATCGGCAATACCTGACGCGTGGAACACAATGCAAAAGAATGATAGCAAAATAAAGTCAGATAGGCATCTACGGGGTGGTGATTGATGGTGGTTTATCGTTTATATGGATGGTATTGCTGTTGTTGGTGCTGTTGGGTGTGTGTAGAGATAATGCGATTGAATCTTCCAATGGAGCGCTTTTCGTCGCGATCGGGTGTCTTGGCAATTGGACCAGAATCGTCACTACTGTGATGGCCATTTCCGTTTGATGGCGATAAACTTTGCCAGGATTCTAAAGCCAAATACAAAAGTAAGAACACAAACAAACAATGAAACCAAAATAAGTGCAAATGCGCAAAACTTTAAGCAAACTGTCTACACAACGTTTGGATATTTGAATTCACACACATTACTATGATTTCTACTTCCTCGTTATTATTTCATTTCATTTTCATTTTGTTATAACTCAAATGTATAATCAATCTCAAAGACAATAGATTTATATAATAGATAGATATAATTAGTAATCTACCCATCTCAACTTATATTATAATAAGTCCTTTTTTTGGTAAAAACTATTATTGATTCAGTTAATTTTAATTAGTCACTTTTTGTTATTCATGTAAGTAATTAATTAGTATATAATTTCCCTAGAATCATCAGCATTATCATTAAATATATCATATAATTGTATAGTATATACGATTTTCTGGTTGCATTTTCTTGTGTTGCAGTTGAATAAGACAATTATGTTTCATATACCTACTATCATAAATTTAGTAATCATTCAATCTATACTATGTTATATAGTTATTAGTTTATGCATTGCAACATTAATTCAATAATATGAGTGATTTGTCGCTAAACTACTTATCAATTACTTCATGCTTAATATAAGGTGGTGCTACTTCATAATATTTTATATGTATAGTTAAAGATCATCATTATCTTGCTA
>NBZA01000249.1:48337-88589 GCA_003054995.1 Aleochara bilineata
AAGTAGATAATATTTAAGAGATATTCTGTATCTTTATCTATTACTTGCAGTTATATTATAGCTATAAGATTTAATATTAACGTGTGAAGCTGTCTGTAAGTATATCTCATATAAATAATATCCATATAAGTAGTATTAGTCCATATTGTGTCATAGTCTCACTTATTAAATATTTTCGTTATTGTATGACTACAAATAGTATCATATTGATGACTACATCATTATCTTTGCGCTCTTGTGAAAACTTATCTCCTGGGTACATACAGAACATACATATAAATACATATATCAGCACTATTATAATAATTATTATCATCAAATAGATATATTTTAACTGCACTCCTCCCATCATCCTAACGTCATACCTCATATCCGCCAAATTCATTTGTTAATATTAATATCAATTCAACCTATTGATTCATTTCGTTCAACTTATGCAATTAATGCAAGATCATTATTAGATTATATTTTAGCAATATCAGCAGGTCTCTTGTCAAAAATGTCATAGTACTATTCTATTATACTCTTTTCAATGTTAATGTTAGATAAGTTTAAGACGATTATAAATAACTAAACAATTCAAACAACACAATAGCATCTTATCTGCGTCTGCATTATCATCTCTTACTTATTGTTAGCAACTCTGCACTGTTCCGTATAAATTTATTTCTTTTATAATTTAATATTCCATTTAAGTAATACTTTTTCATGTAAGTATTAAGTAAGTACATGTTTCATAAGTTTAATTCGCTACGTTAGGCAAAAGTACGCTCAAACTCGCAGTTTTGCATTAAGAAATAAACGAACATTTAATTTATGGACGCAAAAATATGAAATGAAAGAGCCACCGAAACGCTAACAGAAAACATGAAGTAGTTACCATATTCTTAACATATTCTGCTTCACTTATTAAGTATCAATTAGAATTATTATTGACCGCCTCTTTGTAACCATCGATAAGTATGTAACAAGTTAATTATGTACTGGATTATCGCCGCTGTAGATGCGCGCGCAACATGCATTATTCAAGTAGCCGTATAAAGTTATTGCATTTGTTTGTTCGCATATAATAAAATTTAATCTTAATTCATTGTATATATCGTGTGCATATTCATTTCTTGTTTGTTTAGTACTGGTTGTTCTTTCTTAGTTTATTTCTTAGATAATTCGCTTCCTATAGAGTAAAATACCTTTTAGTTGATTGTATGTTTGTTAACAAGACATATTTTGATAACAGCTTCGGATTGATTAATTAAGTAATTAAATTTAGGACTTATAGTATTCAGTTCTACATTCAAACAAACTTATAACTCCAATTTACTATTAGATAGATTAGTTTCCTCTTAAGGTAGATGTAATTAATTTAATTTTTAATTTAACTAATATTTCATTTGAATGGATTGAGCAACGTTTACAACCTAATCTTACAATAAGTACAATAAAACTTCTTACTGGCGTTATTCTCTTGGTAATAATGATATAAATTGTCACGTCTTATTCATAATAACACTCTTAAAATTTGATACTTTAATGGGCTAACGTTAGGTATCATCAATTGGGTGGTTGGATTGTTGCTTCAGGCCTAGAAATCTATCAATTATACAGAATCATCATGCGTCTCCACATATTGGATCACTAGTACAGTAATTTAATTGCTAAATTGTAATTTAATTAACTTATGCATATATCAACCTCGTGTTATTATGTGTTCGTAAATTTTATGTACAAAATGAGAACGAAGCAGTATCATCATCAGTCAAGTGTCTGTATATTGTAATTGATTTTGATATCGGTACTTTACTTTAGCTATTGATTCTCCACGTTTCTTCTGTTAGCAGCATATTGATTAGAATTAGTCAATAATACTTTAATCATTAATAACAATTTCATATTCATCATTAGTAGAGGCAGCTCTTAAATACTAACAGCAAATTGAAACGATATACAACTCATGTATATGCATCTCGAGTAAACAAACGGTAAATGTTTTCTTAAACGAATGATTTGGTTGGACTCATGCATAATCTAAACGAAAACAATGCCTATGACTATCAGTTTTATCAGTGTCAATATCATTTAAGTATGTTTAGTTTTGTATATAGATTTCATAATATTTGTATGCATGTACGCAAAGTGCAATTATAAAAATCTTTGGACACTATTCACCATTAAATAACAATAATGCTATTGGTTGTTTCAATGAATTGCGTGTATTATGTTCTTATTCTTCTTGCTTTACGTTAGTTTACTTTACTTTTTCACTTCTCCGGAACGAATAATAAAATCTATGTTTCTCATATTAAGTTAATACCTGACTTTGATTATTAATTTAATTGGTTTAATTTTTTCATTTAAATATTTCATCCTCCGATTTTCTCGCTCTCAATGATGACGCGCAGTCACAGTTATGTACTACTTATACAGTTATTACTTATGCAAAACTTTTTTCTTCCATTCTTCCTTATATCGCTTTGCATAAGGCTTGACTATAAATTTAATAAGTATTTATCTAACATAATAAATTGCTTTTGGTTGCTTCATCTTATATACTTGTTCTATCAATAGTTTTCAATTTTCGTTAGAGTAAAAGTGAATAACAATTAATTAATTAGATAGATTACATAACTAATAGAGTTGAGGCAGATTTGTTTTAGAGAATTTTGTGTCTAAGAGTGTGCCATTCAATTGTTTGATTCATTCAATAATATTGGAAACCTCTGCATTTGCAAACAAATTCATGTACTTATTTTTAGTGTAATTCATTAATTTGGTAATAATTTACAATTGTTGATATAGTATCGTTCATTTACTGGAAAGTATTGTATTGTTAATTGGGTAAGTCTGCGCTTGTAAAGTTGTAAAGCGAGTCAGAATGCGCTTCGAACGAATTGTAGAAGTTTTGATAAGAATTGATGTAGAATTTTTTGGTAGCCAGTTAGTCGTTTACGGAGATTACTTGTCAAGCCGCGATAAAACGCAGCTACGTCGCGACGCGCGTACTTCAGCCGCGTCTCACCACGACGTGATTGAATTGCGCAACGTACCTATAATCACATCAAGCAAATTGTATCAGAATCATTCAAACATCATCTAGTTATTTAAAGTTAGAAGACATTTGCAACACCCAGTCGAAGCAAGACAAATCAGAATCATCATTATTTTATTACGTGCACGGCTTGGAGAGTACAAAGAAAGGAAAAAATAAAATAAAATAAACCCCAATTGTTTAATGTTGCAACTCTTTTCTGCTTGATTAATGTATTCATATCTCTATTTGTATATTGTATGAAACAGTTACCAGCTTATCATTATCATGATAATGGACCAATCTCCACACTTCTCAATAAAAGTTCACTAATTCATGCTACTATGCCTATGAATATTCTCTACAGATAGTTCGATCTCACTGTTTTGCATACTTAACTAATTCATTGTCTAAACTCTCTCTTCGCTATCTATGTTTCAGTTTCCAATTAAAATAAAAGTCAAATCTTTCTAATTGTAAGATTAACATGATAAGTCGATTACTGACGTACAAAATACAAGAGTTCCATTGAACAAAACAAAATAAAACCATGATTATAATGATAATAACACAATAAAAATATATCATGATAAGAATAGAATAATAACTTTTAAAATGTAAATGTGTGATTAAAATGTACCATCCTAATAGTAGGTATTTAAAAGATGATTAGTTAGTTAATTGGTCAACCTTAAGCAAATTCTCTATGCTATGTAAACAAATAATATGCCAGTATTGATACTGTAATAGTCTCGGAAATGTGTATGTATAATATTTCTCTCGCTTCTTGCTATTTCTCTTTCACTATATTTCACAATATGCTACTTGCTACAGTAAAATATATTAATTGTATGTATCCAGGTAGTAAGTAGAAAGTTGTGTACAAATATCCTAATTACCATATGCTACTTCATATAAATGTAATCAATAAGTAAATAAAATACACAACAATCAGTTTTCAGATATAGGATTTGTCGTCAAATTTCCACGTTTAGTCTACGACAACTAGTTACTAATATGCAATTTTCAACGCTTTGTAATAATGCGTCTTTTCCTTTACCTAAATGTGATTAAAAACTAGTAATGTTACTTTTGCTATCAATTCCTTAGTTTAGTAACAGTTTGCCACATGCGGCAATAAAACAGACAGACAGATATTGTAGAGATATCTTACTTAGGTAATTTGCCATATAGTATTCAAATGCTACGAGTGACATCAACAAATGATCGCGATTATTAAAAATAAAATCATTAGGATTGCCTGGACGTTTAAGTTAAGTGTGTGGCTGCCGTTCGTTCATTGGTCAACGCTCATTGTTTGTTAATCGCTCTTAAGAATTTGGAAGCTTGCATTTAATTGGAAAGAGTTCATCATTTCACCACCATATAATTATTATACATCGATTAACCATTATTAACAAAAGAAAATGTACATTACAAGTCTAATAAGTCTTCTTGAAAATCCGAGGAGCATCACTCTCATCATTAGTCTACTAGCATTAAAGTAAATACATTATTGCATCTTGATCTCAGTTCTTGACATTAAATTTGCTACTTTTTAAAAATCTTACGGATTAAACATCTTAAGTGATATTAGATAATAATGCTATCTTAATTTCAACAAAACAAATCGTCCCATAGGTGGCTGGCTCGTCCTATCAGTATTGTGTGCTTGATAACAATATAAGCAAATTGTTATAATAAGTGCTTACCTATTTATTACTATTACATATGTACGCGATTATTATCTAAATAGTTATTTAGAGTCTAATATGTACAACACTTCTTCTCTTGGTTTTCATTTAATTTCACGCGATCAATTATTTAGTTTAAAATATAATTTACTTTAGTTTAATACGATTTCGCTATGAATGTAAAATTATTGTAAAGTATTGTAAAACAGCGACTAGAGCACATGAATAGTGTAATCAAATTAAAAATTAAAATTTCAGCTGAGGCTTGGCTTTTCTTCTTTTAACTAAAGGTTTTCTCAAAAGTTTATAGTAAAATTAGCGTATTTAAATAGTTCTATAGTAAGTTTGCTTAAAAATTATGAATCACATTTGATTTCTATATTCGAACTACACATCTGCGAAATTATATGTATTATCATAGAAAACAAATAATCTTAGAAATGCTCATATCATTGTAGATTAATCTAAACAATAACAACAAAATTAGAAAAAGGAAATAAGAAGAGCACACATAACTAGAACCTACTCAGAAAGGAACGATTTGCCATTGGTTTGCGAATCTTATGCAATAATTATATATAAAATATATATCATCTGTTTACTTTGCTAATGTTGGCGTTAAATTAAATTAATTTATGCTATATGTTCAATAATTATGTAAATCTTGTTTGTATTTTAGTGTCGTTACTTCTCTTGTCTAAAGCTACGGCAACGTTCAATCTGTGAGCGTTTGATCACAATGTACTTGTATTACATTTTACTTCTTACTTTTTTTGCCGATAACATATTGATGCTCCTCATCAAGCCTTAGTTCGTTTAGGAATAACTAATAATAACCAATATCTAGAGTCCCTACCATTCGTAACGCTTATAATCGTATAAAAATAATAGTTGAGGTAATCGACAATAATAATAGTATTATGTTAATTCGTTTAATAGTTCCTTCCGTGTTGTTGAACTGTAAGACTTGATACTTGTTAAGTTCCACCCTATTATAATCATGTATAATTATATTTAAATATTTTGCATTATGCGATTTTCTTCTTTACTTAGACATTACTCATTAGTCGTTAAGGGAGTTCTTAAATATTTTTAGCTATTTAATTGTATCTTAATAATGAATGACAGATAAATTAACAAGTTGAGCAGGTATCCTCTATCATTGTTTTTGCTTAAAAATAGTCAACACGTGATTTTATCCGTCTGTCTGTTCTGTTGCTACATATGTTAAATTATTCTGTAATATTATATTATTACTATTTTCAAACGTTATGCTCGCCGATATTAAAAGCGATGTTACTTGTCCTTCTGTTTACTTTGAAATATACATTATAGAATATCAACCGAGACAATTAATGATTTACCTAAGAATTTCTGGTCGCGGTGATATTATTTATATGGTCAGAAATGAATTTACTGTTGATTTTTTGAGTTTCGAGTTAGTGTGTCGTCTGAATATACATACAGCAAAGTAAATAATAACTACTTTTCAGGTCTGCGAGAAATGCGATTTTCGGAGAGATATTTATGACTTGCAACGGATGTTTGTTTGTAATGCGGTGGAAAATACAGGGCTAGCGGTCTTGTGCTGCACGTCGTCTCGAAAAGTAACGCGCTTCCAATGCATTTGCGGCGGCTTTCTGTTATGTTGGTCATTGTGGTTAATGTGAATATTAGTGGCCGGCATGGTGTCCTCGCGCTTACGAGTAAAATTCTGATTCTGATTTGTTTGCTTGCTGTCGTTGTTGTTGCCGTTGCTATTGTAGATAATGGTGCTATGTGGATGGCTGGTGTTATTGGTGGCGATAGCGTTGTCTGCCGGCAAGGGCACGCTGTAAGAGCGCGCGGCATTCACCCCGCTGCCACCGCCGCTGGCACCCTCGTGCGACTGTGGATAGAATGGCAGTGCAACAGCAATTTGCTGATGAGGCGCGGGCGGCGTTGACGACGGCGTGAATGCGATGCCGGCATTGGCAACAACGAAAGCTTGTCAAGAGCTGGGCCACTCTTTGTAATCGTTAAAATGCTTCGCACCTGCGTTGGGAGGCTGCGACGTGTAGCCGCCGACCTGAGAGCCGGCATCGCTGCCGTAGCTGCGCGGCGGAGCGCCGTATCCATCAGCCGAATATGAACCGTACCCAGCGTAGTTGGCGTAATCCGCTCCCGATGACGTCTTGCTGTTGGAGTTCGAATTAGGTGGCGCGTTCGGCGTTGCCGGCCCGCCGGGGCCGGACTGCTGGCGCGAGTACATGTCTCCTGTAATGTACCCTGTCAGCAAAATGAGACAAACGGGCAGGATAGAGAGAAAAAATTCAAAGTTAGAAAAATAAATCATACGGCATTCGTCAGTCTAAATGTATGTTTAAGATATGAAGATATGATATTCCTATTTCTACAAAGGTGTGGTACTTTGTATTCCTTGTACAAATATATGGGGTACTGTATTGACTGGTGTTTGATTGTTTTTCGCGAGAATATTGTCGGTCGCTGCCAGGCGCATTTTGTATCTTGGCGACACTATTATACAACAGTCGAGTCAAAAACCAAAAAACCAACAACAAACCATAAACTAACCAATATAAAATGGTTCTAAATTTACCATCAGTTTTAAGATTCAGAACGAGCACCTAACATTCACGTGTATTTATAGACGGACGAGCTATTGTACTTCAACGTTCGGATACGCATGTTCAACATCCATTCGTAAACTTCATATATGCTCGACAAAGTGGCGTTCATCATAGAGAGAATCAATCATCAAATTGTATGAAACATTCACACAACAAATGAGAATAGAGAAATAAAGACAAATTTTATGAACTCCTACCTGAAGGCCCTGTGGACTGATTATTCTGCGGCATATTCCAGCTATTCCAACTAGCTGCCCCACTGCCAGTACCAGGACCTGCAACCAGACCATTGCCTTCAAAACGAAACAACATAATTAGTTATACTTTTCACTAAATATTGCACCTACAGAAAAAACTCATAATAAGAAAGGCAATAGTTCGTTGAAAATTAAAATTAAACAACTACAGTCTCTTGCACACAAACATTCAACCCATTATTTAATTGCAATGGCCGCATATTATATTATTTATCGAAACCTTCGCCGCATACTGAAATTTACGGTTTGTTGTTGTACACCTCGCGAAAGATAGTGTTGCTAACAATGTGTCATGTTATGATGTTAAATGTAGAGGAATTAAAACAAAATCAAATCGCTTACCGTATGAACCGTATCCCTGCTGTTGTGGGGGCCCACCGTAGTTGCTTCCCCATTGTGGATGGGGACCTTGAGGGCCTGGAGGTGCCCCCCAACCCTGGTAAGATCCAGGGCCACTTGGTGTTCCATACCCAGCGTAGCTCTGCTGTTGAGGTGATGTGCCCCAACCTTGATAGCTCTGCATCATATTGGGACCCATAGGAGCGCCTAAATTCATAGGCGGACCACCCATTTGCCCATTGGGACCTTGCATCATGCCCAATGGGGCTTGCGGCGGGCCCCACGCAGAACCCGGATCATTCATCTTCGCCCCGCCAGACCCATCACGTGGCTCAGCTTTCTTAATTTCAACCTAACAATTTAAATTTTATATTTCAATACACTACGCTTTACACTTAAACATGGACAAAACATACCTGTTTGCCGTTTAAGTTGACGAAATGCTCGGAAACGCAGCGATCAACGGATTCTTCATCTTCAAATGATAAAAACCCAAAACCTAAAAGGCAGACAGTTACTATCTAGCAATATCAAGAAATATATATAATGACGTACCCCTTGATTTCTTCTTCTCTTGGTCATACATAATGACCACCTCCATCACTTTACCGAAACGCGTGAAATACGTACGTAAATCCGTTTCGGTGACATTAGACGGCAAACCGCCTAGGAAGACCTTCGGATATCCGCCACCCTTCTTCGGCTTCTGCAAAGTCCTCGGATTGCATGGTTTCGGATCGATCGTTCTTTAAACAATAAGATACATAGATGTCAAACCCAGAAAAATGGTAAAAACATCCATTCTAAATTCACTCACCGGCCGTCCAGAGTATGTGGGCCGTTCTGCAGAACAACCGTCACATTAGTCGGGTCGGCGAACGTAACGAAGCCGAAGCCTCGCGACCTGCCCGACTCGGCATTTTTCATCACCACGCAATCGATGACCTCGCCGTAGCGCTGAAAATACCGGCTGAGGTTGTCCTGGGATGTCTCCCATGATAAACCGCCGACGAACAGCTTTCTGCTCGCACAAAATGTAAACAAACAATATAGCAATCAAGTAAAGAAAATAAACACAAGTTCGTGTTTGTTTATTAGCATAGTATCCGTTTGCATGCATGTTTATCTATTGCAACACGCCAACGCACGTTTGGCAATTCAAATGCAGAGCAGTGTAATGACTGCAAAGCAGAACCGGCAGAAAGCAGGTTCCGATACACGGTGCTCCTAGCACCGCAAGCACCCGTTTGTTGAGAACTTGCACGGGCACGACACGAACATTGCGTAGCGGCAGTGTGCTTTTGGGGTCGGTGAACGCGCTCCGAACGAACTACTACAAGCACACGTTTAAGATCACTACGCGCGAGCAACAGCGCCAGTTCTATTTTCACAAACTGCGAGCGCGCACGCGAATCCACGTTTGTGCGTACGAAAGACGTAAAGTAGCAGTCCCCGATTGAGACTCATTTCAATACTTCCCAGCTGCACAAACATACAACATGGATCACAAGGAACTCGCGTTCTTGGCGGCTCATATGCATGAATACACAATGCCGGGTAACGTAGCTCCCAGACGATGCCCGTGCTCGGTTTTGTTGTCTATCGGCATGCGCGTATCATTTACACGCTCGTGAGATTGGAACTCAAGAGCAAATCTCCAATAACTTTGTTAATAAAATTTTATCCAAAATGTATCCATTTTTCATTGTTTGGTCTCACCATAAATTGAAAATAAACAATTTTATATTTACCCTTTCTCATCATCATCCATTTCTTGCTGAGGAATTCGCAACATTCGCATAATAGGCCCTACGAGCCCAGTTGATCCGTTGCGTTAATGAACCAAGATGATTAAATATACGAATCGACTGATCGATTCCAACTGCCTGCTACCACAGGCACTACTCTTCTCTCGGTGACAGATTCGCTCCTCGACGAGTCACCCACGTCTCTTGTAAGTTACGTTAGCGGTAGCTGAAAAATATCACCTCAATGTAGTCGGCGGTGGTGGCTTAGCTTGCTTCTACACCGGACACACTTGTTTAACCAAAAAGTGTCGAAACGGTGCACAACGCGGAGACGCGGCCGTGACGACGATGAGTCGTGGATGAATGCGCTTCGGCACGCTCGCGCCCTGCCGGCAACAAGGATGCGATAGCCAGCGAAAAATAAAAACAACGAGTCGAGGGGGCTAAGAACGTGCCCGCCGACCCAAGCAAAACGACAGAAAGACACAAAATTGGACTTAAGAGCAGACACACGACGTACGGCAGGCACTTAAATGCCTACCTAAACTACAAATGGCAGCCGGCCGACTTCCGCTGCGGCCGCGCTCGGCTCACACTCGTGCGGGTATCTCCCACTCTTTCTAGCACACGGCGTGTAAGCACGCTTTGCGGAGCGCCACCACATTCTGTTGTCACCGATGCGGAATATTTTGGCTCTTGTGACATGGAAATTAAAATGGCGATGTACTTACAATTTTTCCAGGATTTTCACAGAAATGTGAAGTTGATGATGCACCCCACCACACGGTTTTCTAGGCTCTCGCCCACTGAGAATAATATACCCGTATGTACTATACGTACGCCGTGGCACACGGTGTCTCAATATGCAAAGCGAATGGCGGCGATGTTATTGCGGTTTCAGAGCCCCGAAAAAGAAAAACACAAACGCGACTACGCGCTTATTTCTTCATTATCTAAACTGCTCGGTGTTGCTCTTAAACACTAACTTAACATAGATTTCTTTATACTAGACGATTAACTACTTATATATTAGGTACCCTAACGCTAACTAAACTTAATATAGCTTAATATAGCAGGCTGTCCATTTTATGTGGATGTGGGGCTAATGTCTTGTTTCGGGTATCTTCGTAATTTTTGTAAAGCGCATGCGCTGTTTTTCTCAAATATAGAGCCTACTATAGACAACTTTTATATCACATATTCAAAAAGTTTGAACCTTGATGTTACTGCCAATACGCAATCAATCAAATCATTTATCCAATTATGGCATTAAATAAAAGCGACAAAGATCATTTTCCGGCATTTTTTAGGTTTGGCGTTGGAACATCTGCTTATCAAGTAGAAGGCAGTTGGAATGAAGATGGTGCTCTTTGGTATAGTAATATTTATATAAATAATAAATAAAGAACTGTAGGTAAATCTGAATCAATCTGGGATTATCAAACGCATAACTTTCCTGGAAAATTTATTCATACATACAATGGAGATATTGCTGCAAATACCTATAAAGAAATAGAAAGAGATGTTGATAACTTAAAAACCTTGGGTGTAGATTTTTATCGCTTTTCGTTATCGTGGTCTCGCATTCTACCAAATGGTTTTTCAAATGAGATAAACGAAAATGGGTTAAACTACTACAAAGTTTTAGCCCAAAAGCTTGATGAAAAGGGAATTCATGCAGTTGCTACATTGCACGACAAAGACTTGCCGCAATGTCTTCAAGAACTTGGAGGCTGGACAAACCCTATCCTCGCGAATCTTTTTGTCGATTACGCGCGTGTTTGCTTTCAAGCTCTGGGCAGTATAATCAAAACATGGATCACATTTAATTCCCCAAACAAAGTTGCCCAGGCTGGGTACGGTGACGGTAGTGAACCACCTTTTATAGATATGGATGGAATAGCTACTTATTTGGCGACACATACAATGCTTCTCGCACATGGACAAACATATAGAATGTTTCATAGTGAATTTCGCTATCAAAACTTTATGATTGGCATTGCAATTGATTGCCCTTGGTATGAAGCCTATACAACGTCGACTGCAGATAAAGAAGCTGCAGAAAGAATAATGCATATGTATGTAAGTATGAAGAACTTGCACTGGAGACATTGCATAGAAAATCTTTCCAATTTGTTTAGGTGGGTTGGATTGCGAATCCAATATTTAGTAAAGATGGTGACTATCCAACAGAACTGCGACGCCATGTTGATATCAACAGTGCAATACAGCATTTTTCCAAAAGTCGCCTCCCTTCGTTCACTCCAGATGAAATAGAAATGTTAAAAGGATCATCAGACTTTTTAGGCGTAAACCATTTTTCTTCTTTTTATGTTACACACGCAAATGTAGGTTTGGAACCATCCAATGATCATGACGTCGGTGCGCACTATTTTGTTGATGAAGAGTGGCCAAAGACTGCTCAGTTACATCACTGTGTGCTGCCCTGGGGATTGTATAATCTCTTAAGATGGATTACCAGAACCTATAATCGCCCTCAGATTTTGATTACTGCAAATGGCTATTCAGAGAGTGCTGGCAAAGAGATAGAGAAAGATAGTTCTAGAGAACTTTACATTACGGTTAGTTTTCCCTGTCTAGACTTTCATCAAATTCTGCATCTAATGCAAACTATTTTCTATCCTTAGGCTTACTTAAGGGAGGTTCTCAGAGCCTTGAGTGACACTGATTGCTACGTAACTGGTTATACGTATTGGACCTTCATTGATTGCTTTGAATGGATGGATGGATACAAGTACAAATTGATTACTTTACAAACTATCAAATAATAATTATATTTCAGTCTCCGTTCAGGCTTGTACTACGTTGATTTCGAATCCGCAGAACGTAATCGAAGCCCCAAAAGGTCAGCCTTCGTGTACGGAAGCATAATAAGAAGTCGAAAAGTCCCTCAAACTATTGACCACCGTGCGTTGCTTGCACAAACGACTAGTCTTAAATTGTCAAACGCGCCAGACAACAATTAAACTATGGAACTGTATATAACAAACTATAAATTCTAAAAATCAATATAACGTATCACAAATGGACTTTGAACAACGCCCCAAAAACTTAACACAACTTATTTTCTTATACGTAACTAACTTAATGACTTTTTCTCAAAAATACTCTTTTAATACTGATACGTTATTATATCTTGACTCTTCATTTACTTGTAAACTTTTAACCGTTTTAAACTTTCTGTAAACAGTAATAACAGTCTTATAAAGTTGCATATCAGTCTTAAACGTGAAAAATCAATTTTCAAAGATATACTACAAATGATATGAAATGCTATACGACTATATGTTGAAAAAGCTTTCAATTTCACTCGGCGCAATACTGTGAACAGTTAACAAATGATCCTTGTAACTGGTTTCATTAAAAAGCGTAAAGCCGCAAGTGCGACACAGGTAACCGAAATTATCAATGGCGTTCACGTCGCGCATTCCATGCTGCAAAAAAGCATGATAAAATTCAATGGGCAAGCAAGATGACTGATTGTTTCCTACGGAACGCCGACCCGAATTAAAGCCCAATGTGAACATATTGTACATAGTGTTCATGTATGAACGTTCAGAGAAATACTCCTCTTGCATTGAGAGCACGTCGTTTACGACAGCAGTTTGAATGTGCTGGTCGACATGCGCATAATATTCTACGTTATTTACAAATTCCTGTTTGCAATACTCGCAGCAATAGACCCGAACGCATCGTTCCGCGGCGAGCTCAGATTGATAGCGATCATCGTAATAATTAGTCTTGCAATTATAGCACAAGCTGTAATGTTTGTTTTGAATGTGTTCATTCAAAAGTCCTTCAGTGCGATAACCACTTCCACAAAAATTGCAAAAATACCGATCGTCAATAGAGCCGGATAATGCATTGCCTACAAAATTCATATTGTTTATCCAAAAGTAAAAGTAACGTAAGTTTGCAGTTCACCTGAACACGAATCTGTATCTGAGCTGTGGCTGTCCCTCTCAACTTTGGGAGTTACTAATAAGGGCTCACCGGTCATGTTATCTATGCATCTAACCTTTTCGTCAGAGCTTGTGCTTGAAGGCCGCGGTGAGGTACTGATTGGCATATAATAATTATTCTCGCCAAAAGATTCATAGTAAGTTGAGTCACTTGAAAACTCAATGGAACTGGAGCGATCGCCACATCGACTCTTCGAAGTTTTGACTCGTTTCGAATGCTTGCAGTTGTTGTTCTGTTCATCTGTATCAGATCTCTCATCAGCCATAAACGAATTCGAATTATGACACTCTGGATATTTGAAGACAGCATCGACTAGATCAATTTTGCGATGACGTCGCATGTGATTGTGTATCTCCTCGGCAGAATCACTTGTATACCGACACACTAAGCAATTTAGCATTTTCGTAGTATGTTATTGACAATTTTAACAATGTTCAACAATGTAATGTGATGTTTGTAGGTTATGCCGGGTATGCTCTGAAAAACATGAAAATTCGCTGTTAATAGCAAATAACAGTATTCAACAATGCGCCTTGCAATTAATTAAGCGCTCTTTGAATATATTTTTAAATAATTTTCATTAATTATTGTTATACATACTCACAATGGTAGTTGTAACTTTATGATCACAGAAACTGGTCAGCCATGTGCTGACGATGAAATAATTGGGTTGCCTACTCTAAGGTTGTTTCTGGCCTCAATGAGCACAATTTTTGGAAATGATTTATAACAGAAAACAATGGTTTAATGATGTTCGAAATCATTTTATTTCATTTGCTTGTATTTCCAAGTTGCAAAACATTACAAAATGGAAAAGTTGAATACTATAATTCTCAATGATTCGTTTAGTATTCCTCGCCACCTTCGCCTTCACCCTCGCCGGAGTCCATACCGACCTCTTCGTAATCTTTCTCTAGGGCAGCCAAATCTTCACGGGCCTCAGAGAATTCACCTTCCTCCATACCCTCACCTACGTACCAGTGGACGAAAGCACGCTTGGCGTACATCAAGTCGAACTTGTGATCCAAGCGAGCCCAGGCCTCTGCAATTGCAGTGGTGTTGGACAACATGCAGACGGCACGTTGAACCTTGGCCAAGTCGCCACCTGGAACGACCGTTGGTGGCTGGTAGTTGATGCCGACCTTGAAACCAGTTGGGCACCAATCGACGAATTGGATGGTCCTCTTGGTCTTGATGGTGGCAATAGCTGCGTTGACATCCTTGGGGACAACGTCGCCACGGTACAACATGCAGCAAGCCATGTATTTGCCATGACGTGGGTCGCATTTCACCATTTGGTTGGCTGGCTCGAAACAGGCGTTGGTGATCTCGGCAACGGAGAGTTGTTCATGGTAAGCTTTCTCAGCGGAAATGACTGGAGCGTATGTAACTAAGGGGAAATGAATACGTGGGTAGGGCACCAAGTTGGTCTGGAATTCAGTCAAGTCGACGTTGAGGGCACCATCGAAACGCAGAGACGCGGTGATGGAAGAGACAATTTGGCCGATGAGACGATTCAAGTTGGTGTAGGTTGGGCGCTCGATGTCCAAATTACGACGGCAGATATCATAGATAGCTTCGTTGTCGACCATGAAAGCGCAGTCAGAGTGTTCGAGGGTTGTGTGCGTAGTCAGGATGGAGTTGTAGGGTTCGACGACAGCAGTTGATACTTGAGGAGCTGGGTAGATGGCGAATTCCAGTTTAGATTTCTTGCCATAGTCAACAGACAGACGTTCCATCAACAGAGAGGTGAAACCAGAGCCAGTACCACCGCCGAATGAGTGGAAGATGAGGAAGCCTTGGAGACCAGTGCATTGATCGGCCAATTTACGGATTCTGTCCAAAACCAAGTCAACGATTTCCTTGCCAATGGTGTAATGACCACGGGCGTAGTTGTTAGCGGCATCTTCCTTGCCAGTGATCAACTGCTCCGGGTGGAACAATTGTCTGTACGTGCCAGTACGGACCTCATCAACAACGGTGGGTTCCAAGTCCACGAAGACAGCGCGTGGCACATGCTTCCCAGCACCAGTCTCGCTGAAGAAGGTGTTGAAACTGTCGTCACCACCTCCAACGGTCTTGTCAGAGGGCATCTGGCCATCAGGCTGGATGCCATGCTCAAGGCAGTACAATTCCCAGCAGGCATTACCAATCTGGACACCAGCTTGGCCAACGTGTACGGAAATACATTCACGCTGTAAATAAAATCATTTATTAGATCACAATTCCGAAAAACACATACGCGTCAAATGAAATCAAAATGGCCGCCGCCCCACCGGCCGGTGACTAATCGTATAGAATTAAATATTGTATCGCAAATAATTAAACATCATCAATATACGTTTCAAATGTACGATAATGTACTCACCATATTGATGAGATATTAGAAAAACGTTCACAGGGAATGAATTTACTAGTCGCAGAGATAAATTGTTCAGATGTGCACACAACGTGTATGCTACCTAAACGAATAACGCCGGAAACCGATGTTGCTCGTATTTATAGCTATTTTTACGTCACTGGTCACGTGAGGCAACGCCTATGCTATGATTGGAGAAATATTTAACGGAAATTCAATGCAGTAGAAACAGAAGCGCGTTTGCCAATTCTATAAATACTAAACATGTTAATAACTCATTTATAAATGCGCAAAATAATATTGCACCATATAGAAACAATCTAACTAACACATATAATTTAATAATTTAAACATTAAATTTAATATATTTTAGTAAATAGTAGAACATTCCAAGCACTATTGAGAGACGGCAACATGGATTGATGAGTCAACGAACGCAAGCAAGCGTTGGCTGGCGGTATTTAACGGCCATCAAGTTTTGAGCGCTTGGAGAATGCCATTTTTGTACACCTTATTAATATATAAAAATGTTCTTTCTATAATTTAATGAACCAACAATACTTTAGATATTATACACGTATTTTCAGTATTAGGGTGTGTTAATATTGAATTTAACACTAATTCCAAACAACAACCAACAAAGTTGGAACTACATTGTCGGAAAATATCTACATTTTCAGATTCAATTAGAGCTATGCTTCTTTATTTACTTATTATTATAAACTGATCATGAGATAAATTACATTTAACGTTATTAACATATCTTCGAGCGCATTGCAAAATTTTCTTCAACATGTTTCTACAAGAAAAGCTTCAGTTGGTTTTAAATGCGACAGATGCGTCTTGCCAGCGTATTTTCTCGCCTTTTACGGCTATTTTTGTGAAAGCTGTGCGCTGGTTCTGGAACGTCTACAGCGTTCTTGATTGTACAAGTATGGAGAGACGGAGGTGTAATAAATGTGGGCCGATATGAACTTGTTTTGCGTTGTTCTGCTCATATGACTTACGAAATCAATAATTAATTCCAAAAATCAGTTTGTACTGCAACTTATTGACTGATAAGCCTTTATCATAGGTGAGATATTGCACTGAATCAATGATAGGAATGTAATAAGAATAAGAAATTGTATTCAGGAATAGCTTGTCTATAATTAAAGTATGTTGCCTTGTAAGAAAAAGAAGCACAAGAAATACATGAAGAGTCTAGCAAACAGCTATTCTTGTTGCCTGCTCAAGAAGCGTGTGAATAACTGTACATTCAATGAATCGTCAAAAGCAATGAGTAGCATAAGATATTTTTTATAATATAATATGAAAAGTTCCTATACTTTTACAACTTTTTCAAAAATTATTTACTTTATTAGTAAATTTACATGTGAACTTAAATTACGTCACCTCCCAAGGTGAATATTTAGAATTTGCTAACGAAAGAGCTAGCTGGTAAATTATTTATGCGAGGGGACTAGATTTGATGCCCACTAGTTTAGTATAATAATGAGACTCATGCATTAAATAATATGTAATGGATGAGTAACGCTTATTTATAGATCTTGTTAGTGAGTCATTTTAGAGTGGAATTACACACCCCTAGAAGTAGTTTTATTTCTTGCTTTATTGATCAAACGTATAGGAGGTTGTATGGGGCGGCGGTTACAGTTGGCACCTAGAAGCCCATATTTTAGGAGGACAATTTTTCCAAATCTAATTTTATAAAAAATAATTTTATCTCGTATGCTATTGATATTAAAATCAAAAAAAAGTTAAAACAACGTAGAAAATTAAACTGAAAACAGTTTTCCAATATTCGTTATAGAACGTGCAAAATTCACCTTTAAAGTTTGAATTTTCATTAAAATTTCCAAACCTGAAGCCTAAAATGATCATCCGTTAGGTCATGTGCTAAATACGTGATTACTAAACCTAGATTTGAATTACTTAAAGTACATAGGTTTTCAACTTTTACTTTTACGATACTTTAGGATACATAGGTATCCTCTACCTCCTGTATTATTTTTATATAAACTATAGGCAACCAAGTAAGCTTCATAGTAAATGCGTATGCTTCCAAATATTCGATTAGTTTGTTAAATTTTAATCAGAAATAAAACAATCTTAAAAATAATGCAAATATAGTCCACATCTTGTTTGATAGTACAATAGCAGAGTACTTTCTAAACCAATAAATCAAATAAAATTCTATGTAATTATCATATTTATTCAACTAACACGAATTCTGCACGTAAATATACCACTTAAAGTGCATTTAGATAGTCTTAATTCACTTTCCAGCAATTATCTTTTCCAATTCTGCAATTTCTCTGGCAGCAGCCGCCTTTTTCTCTCCAGCTAACTTCTCATCACGAATTGCTTTCTGCTTGGCTTCTACCTCTCGGAATGCGGTTTCCTTTTTAGATAATCTGCCTTGGTGCATCATTCCATAGAGGATACCAGCAGAGAGAAGACCCCATCGGCCAAACTAAGAAAAATGTGATCATTGATTAATCGTTATGTAATAACAAAACAAAGTCGCTACTAAAATGAGCGCATTACTTACTCGAATTAAGGGAGAAACATTAACTGGTGCTGGCAATGCAGACATGTTGCTGGTTTTATGTGTTTTACGTTGATTTACAAGAATTTAGAAGAAAATGAAATTCCGGAATGAGCAAGACAAGTTGGGATCGAAACTGCAAAGCAGGTTAGATTTTTGACATTTGACAGCTAGGTGACAGCAGCGCTTTTAATTTGTCGCTCTCGAAGGTTTTCAACAAATTGTTTATTTCTTTTGCTATTTTATAACTTATAAACTTTAAAATTCTTAGTGGTTCTGAATGTTTCAAGTTCTTCCGTGGCTAGGGCGTGGAGATTTATGGAGTCTTGTGGGGAGAATGACAAGTCATCGATGTCCACAGCATTCGTGGAGTCGTGCGGAAATGTGTGCCTGATAACCAATATCTGTGCGTGAAGAATGTTTCCATTCCGGTCGCTGGTTACTGGTATCGTAATGACTTTGTGCGAAATCAAAAGGAAATAAAATAAGTGAAAGAGAGTGCGACGAATCGAGCAGAATCACAGAAAATTTCAAGAGAATTAGCGTATTACGCATTGGATGCCCGACGGCGACGACGTCATCCTCGTCAAGGTGCTTACTTGCACGCGATCATTGAGTGTGGGGCCGCAATTCCAATGAGAACTGAACTCGCATCCATGATACATTGACCGCCCGGACGTAGGTGAGGTTTGCAACGATAGTATTCAAGCGCGCGTTTAATAAGGCTTAACAAAAAACAAAACACTCATTCGAATGTTCTAGGTGTACGCGCACTCACGTCCGCTCCAACTCATTCGCATTACGAGCGTCTCCGGCGTGCACGTTCATCGTGTGCACAATGTTACTCCACTTTTGCTAGTTGCAAGTTGTGAAATCCTACGCAATCCTTGGAAAGTTTCGTACGTACATGTAGTGAAATCCTGCCCAATGGCTATGCTCACGTCCATGCTGGCCGTTCTCGGTTCATTACTCTTCACGCCGTTCCTCATGCTCTTGTTGGGCATCATCTTCTTGGCTTCCATCGGCAAGTCGATTGGTGTGCGCCGTTTATATATCAAATTGTTGCTAATTATATTTGAGGTAAGTTAACTAACTTTAAAAAACAGTTCAAGTTCAATCTACCATATAACAAAACTGATTAGATTGCGTGTTTGTTTAGTTCAAGTTTATGTAATTTCTTATTTGTTTTTAGTATGGCCGCGCGAATATTGAAACAGCGCAGCAAAAAATACGACCTTTTGAGGAAAACACCGAAGAGTCAGAATCTGAGCAAAAGCAGGATATTCAGAATATTGGCGAAGAACTGAAGACATCAGAGTCTAAGAAAGATCAATTGGCCTCCAATTCAAACGGTGTACTTATTTCCAGTGGTGATTTGAAAAATGGCATTCGCTCGCATCCAAGCAGCAACAACCTAATCAGCCGTGATAATAACTCCATTCTTGTACCCGAGCCGCCAAAAGCACAATCAGAGCCGAAGGGTGTACAACCGCTTGATAATCTAAATGCGAACGATGGTGCAAAAGACAAAGAAACGCCCCCCAGTGAAGTAAGTTTGAGCGTTTTGACAACTTATCACTTCATTGATAAGATTACTTATTATTTAAATATCTTACAATTAGATTATCAGTAATTTTTACATAACGGGTTTCTAAAGTTCAAATAGCGATAAACCGACGCGTGTTGCTTGGTTGATTAATTTGTTGCTAGTGTATCCTATCAGCGCAGTTATGCAACACATTTCCTAGCGAATAATGGACTGAACACATGTGTTAATGCATTGCATTTGTACCGCTAATGAACCATTGATTTTGATTCATCATACATGAACCTCGAGTGTATTTAATTTATCTATAGGCGTATATTTAGTATCAAAGGTCAATTTTTTTGTCGAGTTTGCTTAAAAGTACATATTCTCATTTCACCTTGATTTATTTGTTCAGGAAAAATATGATTTCCATCTATCCAATTGCTTTGATTTTATCAAAGCTGGCATGGAAGCTATCATCGAAGATCAAGTTACGTCCAGATTCGAGGCGGAAGAGTTGAAGAATTGGAATCTTCTGACACGCACGAATCGCCACTATGAGTTCATTTCATGGAAATTGTCGGTGATTTGGGTGTGCGGATTCTGTATACGATATTTCTTCCTGTTTCCGCTGCGCGTGGTTATTTGTTTCATTGGGGTAAGTGCTGTTTTATATTGAATAGTTCTACTTCTTTTTTTTATTATTTTTTTGCTAAATTTACACCTATATCTGTTAACACTTTAGATTATGTGGCTAATACTAACAACAGGTGTAGTTGGCATGCTGCCGGAAGGTATAATAAAGCGTTACTTCAACTTGATATCGTTCAAAAGTTCATTTCGTATTATGAGCCGTGCGCTATCTGGCAACATCACAATTTACAATCGCCAGTACCGCCCGAAGAATGGGAGCGTGTGTGTTGCTAATCACACGTCCCCGATCGACGTGCTGGTCTTGTCAACTGATAATAATTACTCATTGGTGAGCTTCCGAATGAATCGCAGGTCACCAAACACATGTACAATAAACCGAACCTGACTCTGGCTTATTTATCATTCATTGCTTTGCTTTTATATGCTTTAGTATGAGACGCTTTATGATGATTTGTTGTTTTTTCATGATGCTACTGTTTATGTTATTTTTATATGTAATTGACTGTGGATTCTGGACGTAAATTGTCTTGTTTGTTATTTATGTTTGTCGTGCAATTTGCAATTAAAGGTGATGTGGCTGACTCTGTGCACGGCACTTGTTGGGTATTTCAATGACGGCCCGTTCAAGCAATGGCTCAACCGTCGTATCTCCGTCATGTGCTTCGGAATCCTCTCCGCTGCATTGTCCTCAGTGATTACATATCACAACCCGGAGAATCAGCCTAAGACGGGCATTTGTGTGGCAAATCACACGTCGCCGATCGATGTTCTCGTTCTCATGTGTGACAATTGTTACTCGTTGGTATGTCATCAATTCAAAATCATTTCATTTAAATGCATTTTCATTGCAAATTGTTGATTAATTGGTATGTAATTAGATTGGGCAACGTCATGGCGGGTTCTTGGGTATTCTACAACGAGCTCTGGCACGAGCGTCTCCACATATTTGGTTCGAACGTTCGGAAGTCAAAGATCGACATGCGGTCGCTAATCGATTGCGGGAGCATGTTTCAAATCCGAACAACCCTCCAATCCTTATCTTCCCGGAAGGCACATGCATTAATAACACATCAGTCATGCAGTTCAAGAAAGGCAGCTTTGAAGTGGGAAGCATCATATACCCTGTAGCTATTAAGTACGATCCACGATTTGGGGATGCTTTCTGGAACAGTAGCAAGTATTCTATGATGCAGTACCTTTACTGTATGATGACCAGCTGGGCGATAGTCTGTGAAGTATGGTACTTGCCCCCAATGACGCAGAAGGAAGGAGAAAGTGCGATTGATTTCGCGAACCGCGTTAAGTCTGTGATTGCCACGCAGGGCGGGCTTGTCGATCTAGTTTGGTAAGACTGGAAATGGCTTAGTAATTTAAATAATATCTGAAATTTATTATTTTTATTAGGGACGGCCAGTTAAAACGATCGAAACCCAAGAAGGAATGGCGAGAACGACAACAAGAAGAGTTTAGTAAGCGTCTGAAAGTTGAGTAAAGAAAGGATGGATAGAAATGTATGAACAACGCGGTATATGTTAAACAATAAGTCACAACAGAAGAAGAACAAGTATTTATTCTGTGGATTTTGGTGTTTTATTAGATTGGTTAAATTTTATTTTTTTTAACTCATTACTTGTATTTACTTCGCTTAGTGAGCTACTACAGTATCGGACCAAAATGTTTTACTTTTATTAATGATATTTTGGT
This sequence comes from Aleochara bilineata, assembly GCA_003054995.1. Classification (NCBI taxonomy): domain Eukaryota; kingdom Metazoa; phylum Arthropoda; class Insecta; order Coleoptera; family Staphylinidae; genus Aleochara; species Aleochara bilineata. Next base: position 70,811 of record NBZA01000249.1, read on the forward strand.
CAGACATCAACGGAAACCAGGGAAAATGATATTCTGATAGATTCTAGTCTACACATCATCTTTAGATAAGGAGGATAGGTAAACCTTGTATATTTATACAAGCATTATTGCGAGATTGTGAGAGAAGACACTGCTGTACATATATACATAGAGGATAACTATTTATAAACCATAAATAATTGTGAAATATTGTAACCTACATGGAAAACAAGACTTGATACCCCATTTAGCAGCATCAAACTTCAAATAATCGTTCCATAGTTATTTATTCTTACTGTTAGTTAGCGTTATACTTAAGTATTTTTTGCATAAAGATGGTACACCAGTGTATAATACACAACTATTTTTTCTAAATGAAGCGAAATAACTGCAATGACTATTTGTTTTATATTGATATCCTGGTTACCACAATCATAATTACCTTGTCAACTTGTTTATTTTATGGTATAAGTGTAACAACTTCAAGTTGCCATTTTACCTTGTTTGTGACACTACGACATTAAATTCAATACTAAATTAACTTCAGGCAACGGGCACTTACAACTTTGGTAACAAAATTTTATCTTATCTTGGACCAGCCACAAATAACCGACTCTTATAATAAATAAACGGCGTTCATATTTAAAAAACCATATTGTAGGTGTGACGAGCTTCGGTCTTTTAGCGAATAACGAATAATTATGAGCCAGAGGTTTCCCTGCGGTTTTAAGTTTGGTGCGGCTACATCTGCCTATCAGGTTGAGGGCGCCTTTAATGAAGATGGTACAGTTTAGGCAAAATTAAATATAAATAACTTTAAAATTTGTGTTTTAAGGAAAGGGTGAGTCAATATGGGACTACTATACGCGGACGTTTCCCTTACAAATTATCGATAAGAGCAATGGGGACATTGCCTGTGACTCGTATCATAAAATGGACGAAGATATAGAAATTCTTAAGAAACTTGGAGTACACTTTTACCGGTTCTCCATTGCTTGGACACGAATTCTGCCTGAAGGCTTTCCCCATAAAGTAAACCAGTTGGGAATTGATTATTATAATCGATTAATAGATAAACTATGCGAGAATAAAATTGAACCTTATGTGACGATTTATCACTGGGATTTACCAATGAGATTACAAGAGCTCGGAGGATGGGCCAACCCAATCATGGCTGATTATTTTGTTGCATATGCACGCATTTGCTTTCATAACTTTGGCGATCGCGTGAAAAATTGGGTCACTGTTAACGAATTTATGCAAGTAACTGTCTTTGGATATAGTAATGGAATCTTTGCTCCATTCTATGAACTTAGAGGCATTGGGGGATATCTTGCTGGCCATACATTGTTAATAGGGCATGCTAAGGTATATAGAATGTACGATGATGAATTTCGAGCTAAACAAAACGGTAAAGTTGGTGTGGTTAACGAATGCGGATGGGCAGAACCTGCCTCCCAAGACCCGAAGGATATTGAAGCATGTGAACGATATCGCCAGTTTTATGTAAGTTTTCTATAGTAGTTAAACAACATAAGTTAGTTTATTTACTTTTTTGTAGTATGGCTGGTTCTGTCATCCGATATTTAGCAAAGACGGCGGTTATCCACCAGTCATGATTGAACAAATTGACCGTCTTAGCAAGGAGCAAGGATTTCCCTTTTCGCGACTACCGAAACTTACTGATGAAGAGATTAATTTGATCAAAGGCACTGCTGATTTTATGGGTTTCAACCATTATACTTCTTATATAGTTCAAGATGGATATGAAGGAGAAATACCGTCTGAAGAGCATGATCGCGGAGTTATTATTACTAAGGATCCGAGTTGGAAAGCTGCTGCTGTCTATGATTTTAGAATTGTTCCTTGGGGATTTAGAAAGATTTTAAAGTGGCTTAAAGATGAGTATAATAATCCAGAAGTTATAATAATGGAGAATGGATTTGCTGGTGCACCAACAGAGTCTACAGACGACTTTGATCGTATTGATTTTATGAAGGTAAATATTTAAAAAGTAATGTACAATTTGCTTGAAATATTTTTTAATGGTCGTACACTTTTATATAGGGATATATTCGAGCTGTATTAGAGGCTATTTTGGAAGATGGTTGTAATATAACGGGGTACACGGTATGGTCTTTAATGGATAATTTTGAATGGAAAGGAGGATACACGTAAGTTAAGTGATCTATTTAGTTTTTAAAATATTTTTACAACGATTTTTAGAGGAAAGTTTGGTTTGTTCCTTGTTGATCCCAAAGATCCAAAGAGAAAACGAACGCCTAAACGTTCAGCATTCTATTACAATCAACTTATTCGTACTAATCAAATACTTGAAAATATTCCCGACAAGTTTAAGTAATTTACGCTCATTGTATTTAAAATAAAAATAAGAGGTGGCTGATTTATAATATTTGCACAGAAATGTTGCTTGATAAACAAATATATAGTTTGCACTACCTAAGGTGTACTTAACAATATTACGAATAAGGTCAGTAAGTAATTGTTAACAGGTTTAATTCGTATTAATTAACGCAATTTAAAACATGGCTGCTTGCGGGCATAAATTTCCTGCAGAATTTCGTTTTGGCGTTTCTACATCTTCGTATCAAATTGAAGGAGCATGGGATGAAGATGGTTCACTTACTAATGAATATTAAATGTTTAATTTATATAATACATTTTTAATTTTTAGGAAAATCTGAATCTATTTGGGATTATTATGTACACACACAACCACACCGCATAGAAGATCTTAGCAATGCAGATATTACATGCGATTCATATCACAAAATGGATAATGATGTGGAGAACCTTAAAAAGTTAAAGGTACAGTTTTATCGCTTTTCTGTTTCTTGGTGTCGTATTCTTCCCACGGGATTTCCCAACAAAGTTAACCAACCGGGGATTGATTATTATAACAAATTGATCAATAAGTTGCTGGCGAATGGTATTGAACCGGTAGTTACTTTGTTTCATTGGGATTCGCCCAAAGTTTTGGAAGATTTGGGCGGATGGTGCAGTCCATATATGAGCGACTACTTTGCCAGTTATGCTAAGGTGTGTTTCAAATATTTTGGAGATCGTGTTAAGTTGTGGAACACAATTAATGAACCGTATCTCGTTGCTGAACATGCATATGGTGGCAGTCAAACCGCACCCTTTTTTAACTCTAAAGGAATAGGTAGTTATCTGGCAGGACATAATTTGCTTTTGGGCCATGCTAAGGCATATCACGTGTATGACAAAGAATTCCGCAGGGATCAAAAAGGCCGTATTGGGATTGTAATAGATGGTCGATGGGCCGAGCCTTATACTCAGAATGTTCGAGACATTGAAGCAGCTGAAAGATTTTTGCAAATGGATGTAAGTGTTTTATATCAATTTATAAATGTTTGAACTAATTAGTACTGTTTTATGTACTTTTATAAAGTTTGGTTGGTTTGCACATCCAATATTTACCAAAGCTGGAGACTATCCACCAATAATGCGTGAATGTGTAGACAAAAAAAGTAAGGAACAAGGGTTTGATTACTCACGTTTACCAAGATTTACAAAAGATGAAGTCGATTTGCTTCGTGGTTCATCAGACTTTTTTGGCTTAAATCATTACAACACTGTAGCAATTGTAGATGAAGATTGGGGAGATGTACCATCAAACAAAAATGATATGCATGTTCATCCTTTTTATCCTCCAGAGTTTAAAAAGAATGGAAGCGATCTTTTCCGTGTTTACCCGTCTGGATTCAGGAAGCTTTTGAACTGGGTGAAACACGAATATAATAACCCTGAAGTTATGATATTTGAAAATGGTTATGCAGGTTTCAAAAACGAGAGTTTGAATGATTTGGATCGGATTGACTATATGAAGAGTTACTTGTCTGAAATGCTGAAAGCTATGTTGGAAGACGGGTGTAATGTGACTGCTTATAGTTTTTGGTCTTTGATGGATAACTTTGAGTGGCAAAGTGGATATTTGTATGTCTTAAAGTCAGTTACATTTAAATTATTGAAATTTGTATTTTTAGGGTTCCATTTGGACTTTTCAAGGTAGATTTTAACGATCCAAAGCGTAAACGCACGGCTAAGAGATCAGCTTTTGTATATCAAGACATTATTGTTACAAAATCTTTGGATAATCCGTTACCCGAAGAATTTTTACATTAAATTTACAAACTTGGGAATTTAAGTTTTTGAATATAAATCAAGATTATAGATAATAGGTCCGTTTTTAACATTACCAACATTTAAATTTAAATAATTAAAGCGGAACCGGAAGTGTGTTATGCCGGAACTAAAAATGTCAAACCAAAGTTGGTACTTCCATGATTGTTTTTGATTCTTTAAACAAAACACTAAGTTGTTTTTGGGTCGTTTCATTCAATTGCATGCACAACGAATTGTACTGAGTGTGCCGTGAAAAAACAATTAAAGCAAGTTTTCATGCTTGTTTATTTCTTGAATGAATTATTTCTGATCGTATTATTGAATGGCGCATAACTCAGAAAGCTCAGTTTTGGAGACCAACAAGGTAGGAGAGCCCAAGCCAGCTCTTCATGTGTGCAAACATAAACGCAAGCTGGCATCTCAATCTGATGGCAAAGCAGAAATAGCCAAACCCAGGAAAAAGTTAAAGACCAGGAAAAACCGTCGCCGCAGTAGCTTGACTCCCGACTTTGATACATCTTCTTCCAGCGACGAATCCAGTAAGCAATTAATCCAGTATTCTCATCCTGTTTATCTCTTCTTTACCTTCTACTCTTTTTCCTAAAGCTTCCCCAAAAGAATATGCTTCTGAACTAATATACGATCCCAAAAATCCAACTGGAATTAAGATGCGCATCTACAACAAGAAAAAATATGGCAAAAAATATGCTCCAACGAAAGGACAGAGGCAAGATATTGTTTGCCTTAAATGCGGTCGAAAATGTTTTGATGTTCGGGCTTTGTTAGAACATCAGCTTATTATGCATCCATCAAATGAACGCACCTCAATCGACAATTAAACTGGTCCTGACAATTTTTTAAACATCACAAATTAAAGTATTTACATGTTTATATGTAAAATATTATTTCTTGCAAGCTTATTTTTACGTAATTATTACAATAAAGTGTTTGTAAACTAAATCAATTATTGCGTTCTCTTACAACAGTTATACACAAACTGCAATTATTCTTTAACCGTTTTAAGTTCACTGTCATGGCTTCGGTCTAGTATATTTGAAATTCCACTTTTTCGAACCATACTATTGAAATTTAAAACACATTAAACGGTTTTAATAGTGAATTTAAGCAGTAGATGATATGTAGGATCGCATTTATAAGGATTGTTATGAGAGAAAACTGCAAACATTATGGTTATAAAAGTATAATTTTAATAAGAAAACGATAACAAAACAGCAGTTTACCTAGGTTTCTTCTAAGAACTACGGTATTTTAATTTAACTGGCGGTATTCATTAGGAATATTTTCGTTTACGTGCCCTAAGATTCTTAATATCACCTTCCTGCTCTGTATCCGTCTCGTACAAAGGGTACACCCGTCGCTGCATGCGGTAACTAGAAGACAATATCCGACTATTTGTAGTAATGGCTGTTGCCGAGAAAGACCTCAGCTCTGGATTCATATTTTCAATCGGAGGGAGAACGAGAAACTCTGAATTTGACCGCTCTGAGGAGGAGTGCGCCATTTTAGGTTCTGATCTTCGCCTTGCACTTGGACCCATATTAGCAAACATCCGGCTATCGTTCACCCACTTACTGGTGCGAGTTCGAGTCATGTCAATGCTGCTTTTACGTGGTGCCCTTGTTGTTTGTCGTTCTAAGCTCAAAGGCGCTAACTGCAGAAAACTGCGTTCAAAGTTTTCTGGGACCGTACTAGGATTAATGGTATTATTTATTGCCAGTTCTTTTCTGCTTGCGAATGTTGTTGAACTTAACATTTCTGGAGCTGACGGAGAAAACGTTAACTTCCGTACTGGTGATTGGGCTGATCGACGAGAAGAGGACGGTTCCCTAGAGTTTTCAATGAGACTAAGACACGGAAATGTTTTGATCCATAAACGGAACTCATCCTTGTCATAGTGTGGCGGTATTGGTTCAATGCATTGAAGCACTCTCATCATTCTTTCGTATTCTGCTTTAACTTGTTGGGATGCGTTGGCTTGGTATCTGCCTGACCAACTGTTCCAACTATCAGCACTGGTAGTCTGCGAGCTCTCGTTCTTCTCACTGTTGCAGTCTTGATCATCGTCTACAATACGTAACCCTTGAATTTCATTTAACACACAGAGTGTGTCCGTGGAAGAACCATCGCTGTTTGAATTGTTATCGTCTTCATCGACAATTTCCGACGACAAGTCTTTCGGTTTGATTGCTGTGTTGTCTACATGCTCATCCGAAGAGTTAAAGTAGTTATTGGACATCCAGTTTTTGCGAGAGCTACCAGGTTTGCTTGTGCGACTAAGTAAAGGCTGCACCTGCACTTCCGCAATACCTGAATCAGCTGTTGTCGACGACTCGGCATTATTGCGCGACGCCGCTTGTTGGTAAACAAAATCGTTGCGACTGTTGCTGTTACTGGCCGTGCCTGAATCGCGACCCCATTTCGCGACGCCTTGAATTTTGGTTTTTATGCTGCGATTACGCAGTCTGGACATAGTTCCATGAGCTGGCTATGAATGTAAGATGAAGGCACTGTAGAACAAATGCTTTTCGCTTCACCGAAACACTTCTCTACATACTGAAGCAGAAAATTATTGATTCCATCAAACTAATCAATAATTAGAACAACACACACTTGTCATTTACTAGAATAAGGCTTTTTATTATCAAATAGTTATTTTCCAAAAATTTTATGCTGGTTTAGTTACATTTTTATCTAAAGATATATAATTTCTAATTTCTTGTTGTTATTTCTATGGATAAAAGTCCGCCAATTCAAATTTTCCGCTATCTATTGAATGACTTTCGCAGTACGTCTAACAATTCAAAATGGCGGGTTATAATATAAAATTTTCTACATAATACGCAACTCATATTTATAGTTAATAATTGTAATAATTAAAAAACTATCTTTTAATGAGTGTTTAAATATTTACATTCTTAAAAATAATACATTGTATAAGAAAACTTAAGAAAACAATAAGTAAATACCGGAAGTGTCACATCACCCTCGAAAAAGTCGTCTGACGTTTACTGACGAGCGCACACGAGTCAAAAACATACGGGAATACGTATGTGGACAGGCGAATCGAATGCAAATTGCATGAAAGCATCGACACGTACATGCACCCGCGGCCCATCGTTCTCGTGCCTCGACATTATATTTGTGTTTGCCTCGCATATGCTGAAATAGTCGTCCCGTTGTTAGTGCAGTCCGATTGTCGTCTTGTTGAGTTGAACTTCTGTGTGTGAACGTGCAACAAACGTAAGGAACAGAACTGTTATATTCGAGAACGAAGGGCAGTGCGTCAGAACGGCATTTATCTTAGCACTAAGATTATTGTTAGGAAAATCTGTGATCTTACTAGCAAAAGTATATTGATAAAAATGTAAGTATGTATTCTGCAGTTAAATTAATTGTAATCGCCATTCCAAGCACTATGTTTCGCCTTCATAGTGCGTCAAATCATTGTGTTACGGGTATACATACTTAACTCAGTCAATTTCCAAGTCATCATTAGCAATTATTGCGTTAAAATTTAATTCTATTCATATCCAAGTTGAAGTTTGAACGCTTCGTGACATTGATTTCTCAAACAAATATGTGGTTTTCTAATTGTTACTTTTTGTTTTAGAGCAAAATGTTTATTTGGGATTGGTTTACGGGAGTTTTAGGATATCTAGGTGAGTTCTAGTTCAAGTTCATGTTGTTATTTGTCTTCGTGTACTTGAAATGTATCGAATTTTATTGAGGATTACGAAAGAGAGGTCGCTATGCTTTCTGCGGTTTGCCCAACTCTGGAAAGAAAGCGCTCATTACGGCGTTATTCAATGAAAATGCGCCCATCGATGCTGTGCCTGGTGAGTGCTAGCCCAGACAGTCACTAATCGGCATGTGTTTGTTTGTTTCATGTCCGCGGTTTGGCTAAAATTAAACGGTAGGCTTGTGGAAGAAGTCTGGCAAGTTGCTGTTCCTGGGCTTGGATAATGCCGGTAAAACGACGCTGCTACACATGCTCAAGGATGATAGGCTCGCTCAGCACGTTCCCACATTGCATCCCAGTAAGTGTCCTATATTAATTACCTACTCATTAATACTATGACTAAAATCCTAGTTGATTAATTTGATAGTATTGTGCAACAACGCCCTCGATGGCTGCTTGAGTAACTACTGAAAACAATTGCAAATAAAAAACAATGAAATAACAATTAATATGCGCAATTGAATAACAATGTTGTTAATTTGTTGTGTTACGTTTCCAGCATCTGAGGAACTCTCCATTGGAAACATGCGTTTTACGACGTTTGATTTAGGCGGACACACTCAAGGTTTGTTGCTTTATTACTATTTTTCGCAATTTTCTATTCAAATTTGTAATATTTGAAGTTGTCACAGTAGATTATAGTCTTATATATTATATATTTACTCTATTTAAAGGTTTATAATAAGGTATTATACATTTCTAGCACGTAGAGTATGGAAAGATTACTTCCCAGCAGTGGACGCCATTGTTTTTCTGATAGACGCATATGATCGCAAACGCTTCGAAGAGAGCCAGAAAGAATTAGATTCTTTACTCACAGACGAAACATTGTTAAATTGCCCGGTCCTGATACTTGGCAATAAAATTGATATGCCTGGTGCAGCGTCCGAAGACGAACTGAGGAATGTGTATTCTTTGTACGGCGTTACAACAGGAAAGGTGCGCATATTCTCTCCAATATTGAAACAATGAAATAACGAGTTATTGGTTTTCTAGGGTAAAGTTCCACGAAGTGACTTACCTGGACGCCCGCTTGAATTGTTCATGTGCTCGGTGCTCAAACGACAGGGCTACGGCGAGGGCTTCCGCTGGTTGGCACAATACATTGACTGAAGGACAAACGGGCGTTAGGAAAAAATCAAAGAAAATTCAGCAAACAATACAAATTGTAATAAAGTACGGATCAACTGAAAGAAAGCGAACGGAACGACATGGATAAATTACATTGAACTGGAAATTATGGAAGCCAATCAACCAACCAACAAACAACATAACTTAAAATACAATATACATATTACATTAATATTAATAAATTTATTGATTACGAACGAATGAGTAGCGAAAAAACTGCGAAAAACACAACTGTTCTTCTCCGATAAAACAACAGCTTAATTACAATCGAGTGTCAAATAGAAATCTTCATTATATTAATGAAATTCATGATTAGCTAGTAAGGTAATGTAATGTCGACGCGTGTTTATTAAATGGGAAAGTTGCTTGAAACTCATGGTTAAAGTATAGTGGTAGTCAACGTGTCATACTATTTGTTTCATGTTCAAGCAGACCGAACACTGTACGAAGGTCAACAAGGACAAACAATTATTTTCGTTTGAATGTTGTGTAATTTGATAACATTTTTTGACACTTAACTGGTGCTTATTACTGTTATCAACCCAGCAGCTGTTTTGCAAGTCATGATATGAGTTATTTCGATAGTGTTTGCTGTATTGGTTGCCTATCATGAATTCAATTCGTTCAAATAACTAAAAAGTACATCGCATGCAAATATATTTTATTATTAATACAAGTCACACCTTATTTACATTGCCATCATTCAAATAATAGACTAAATTATTCTAGCATTTAACTATTGCTGTGGTTTTCCTGGCACGCGTTCATATTCCGCGCGATGAGGAAATGTTTCCATTCCTTTCGTCATTGGGGTCATTTTGCCAGCCTTAGCATCCACTTCAATGGCATTCCGCTTCTTCATCTGCATAATTGCCAAGTTCTTCATAACTTCATCATCACTGGGTGGTTGCTTCCTGCGTCCTCTGAGCCAAGCCTCCCATTCCGCAGGCATTTCCTGCTGAAAGTCATCTTTTTCTGGAGGTTCAAACCATCGGCTTGCGCGACTTTTCCCCGTTGATCCATCTGCAGGTATTTCATAATATTTGTTCCCAAAATAATCACTACCTATTAAAGTTCCTCGCCACTGTCTTGGCTTTAGTGAATTGAAAAAGTTCTTAAAAATGATCGCAATCAAATTGCGAGTGGGAGGTTGTGTCATTGCCTACAAAAACAACACTTTGATACAAATCTATTCCATAGCAAGTATACTTACATAAATCACAGATTAACAATTATTTAGATAATTATTTTGCAATTTTATATAAATAAAAATATAACCTAATATTTCTTGACTTTTAGAAACACAACTTGGTTGCGGCGCTGCATACGCCGACTGTACGAATAATTTAACTTTACATGCGTAACCCGTTGGTGTCATTAGCAGGCGTGGTAAACAACGGAACAACCGAGCCATCCATAACCAACCCATCAGTCGGCGGACTGTCAGCAGGTGAAATAAGCATTAATTAGCGCATTTACACCTGTTGGGGACACGCAAAGTGGCGAAAAGTGCATGTGAGCTTGCTGAGGTAAAATCCTAACGCGATGCGATTGTCGCGCTACGACAGTGACTGCGGGGGTCGACCGCAGTTAGAAATTGGCATGGCTGCCCATTCGGCTGCACCGTTGGGCGATTAGTCGACGCCGTCTTCGATCAATTGGCCCGGACAATTAATCCAATTTCGTGCATGGTGCATGTCCTTCACTCCATCGGCGAGCAAGTGCAACGCGCCTGAGACATACATATGCGTCGCGATTGTGGTGCGGAGGTGCGAACTGCGAAGAGAAACAAGGTGGATACGATTACGAATTCGTGTGTGAGTTGGAGTTGGTCGTGTTTGCATGGTGCAGTGCGTCAAGAAGAACACGTTTGGAAGACAGACAGGCAGCAGCCAGGAACAAATGTCTGTTGCCGTATTCGGATATTAATAGAGGAATCCAATGCATGGTGAGTTGCGTCGGCTTGAGTGTTTTTGCTTGTGCGTGCCCTTGTGCCGTCAACGACTTTATGAGTAAGCAATGAAAAACAAATGGATGTCAGAAAGTGTAAGAAACTTGATAAAAGGGGTATTATATGCATATTATGGCCGGTTGTTGGCTCGTGTTATCGATGTAAGTGCGAAGTGTGTCTCGCATACGCTGTCAAAGCGATTTATAGATAACGAGTGGTTAGCACTCACATCAGGCGAGGAAAACAATGCCTGTCCGTTTAGTTGAGTCGGATCAATTAGCATTATTCAGTTCAGTGAGATAGATAGTTGTTTGGTTGTTGGGAGGCGTATATTCAATTGTTTTAATTGCCTTTGGTTTTGTATTTATTTGTATGATGATGAATTCGACGAGTATGAATGGTAATTTTGTTTTAACTGTTTAGCGTATGCTGCGCACGGGCCGCATTCCTAAAGGAAAAGTTTCACCTGACTCTGATTCGGAGTCTGAGTGTGTCATCTATCGTATATTCACTTGCGCGATGAGATACGATGCGTTGCCGCCGGCGATATTTTAATTTAATATTTACAAATCAATTAGCATCGGGACCAAACGTGTACATACTTACGTGCTAGCGTAGCGTTCACTTCTCGCATTTCTCGCGCTGTCTGACTTGGCATGGCATCATTTCGCGGATTAATGTATGCCGGGCGCGTATTGGTATTGCGAGTGAAATCAGTTGTACGATTTCCAGTCATCGATTCGTGCAAATTCAATAATTCCACGACCGTATGCATTGTTCTGTTGCAGCTCTTCTTTCCACTTCGGCATCTAGTTACAATTAAGTGCGGCAATTCGAGTAGCAAGGCACAATGTAACCGCGTCCTGGAATCAATCGTTAGATCAATAATCAGGCGTTATTAGTATCAGAAAAAGCGAGCGCTTTTGGAAAGATGTCATTTTTGAACAACATCAAGAAGGTGCTGCACCTCGGGGGCAATGACGCCAAGAAGAAGAAAGTGTACTCCAATGTGAGGCAGGACTGCGACCCCGAGGAGGTATGGGATATGATTGGGGTGCTGGGTGATGGGGCCTATGGTAAGGTGTACAAGGCGCAACACAAGCACACCGGCCAGCTGGCTGCTGCCAAGATGTGTAGGTTGGACGCCGAGGATGACATGTCGGACTTCATGATAGAGATCGACATCCTCAGCGAATGCCGCCACACGAACATCGTAGAGCTGCACGAAGCTTTCCAGCTGGGTAACCAGCTCTGGATGCTGATTGAATATTGCGACGGGGGTGCGCTGGACAGCATCATGACCGAGTTAGAGAAGCCATTAAACGAACAGCAGATTCAATTTGTCTGCCAGCAGATGACCTTAGGTTTGCAGTTTCTCCACAGGTCGCATATAATTCATCGCGATTTAAAGGCGGGTAATGTTTTGCTAACGATGGCAGGAGGTGTGAAAATCGGTAATTTATAGACACCTACACTTTGAACTATGTTTAATTTCACATTTTCTTAAATGTAGCTGATTTCGGTGTATCTGCAAAAAATAAATGCACCATGCAGAAACATGACACCTTCATTGGGACGCCATATTGGATGGCGCCGGAAGTCGTCCTCTGTGAGACGTTCCGTGACAACCCGTACGACTTCAAGGTGGATATTTGGTCGATGGGAATCACGCTCATAGAGTTCGCTCAAATGGAACCGCCGAATCACGAGATGTCTCCCTTACGCGTTCTTCTCAAGATCCAAAAGTCCGAACCGCCGAAGTTGGAGCAGCCGGCAAAGTGGTCTAAGGACTTCAACGATTTTATTGCAAAGTCGCTCATCAAAGACCCTGCCAAGCGACCGACATGCGACGACCTGCTCAAACATCCGTTCATTGTCGGAACGCTGGATTCGAAGCCCATCCGGGACTTGCTGCTTGAGTACAAGGCCGAAGTGGTGGAGGAGGAGATCACCGACGATGATGGCGAGGTAAATGGTCCACGCATATTCAGTCTTTCATGTTGCAGAATATAAATTACCTCAAATTGAATGAAATTCAAAACCAGAATGAGAATCGCGGCTTAACTTTCGTAACTCTTGCTTCTTTTCCATGCTTACTTAATTGCGTTTAGCGCGGGCGCAAGAAGCAGCGCAAGCACAAAGACATGTACCAGCGAATTGGTAAGTTATTTAGGCCGAAGCGACGCACATAGTGCACGAATGCGTGTGGCCTGGCCTTTCGTCGATTGATACCAATTAACTCTATGGAACACACGCACTTTTGTATCATTTTGTATCACAATGACACGAAACGACACTGACAATGAACTCCTAAGCCAACTTATTTGAACTCTTCGTCGTAATCTAACAGTCATAACAATGTATTGTCCTTACACATGTACTTACACATTGTGAGGGGAACTGCAATGAATGTGCAAACTGTACACAGTCGTACACACGAAACAGATTAATTGTGCTGGGCGCGTGGGTTTATAAATTGTACGTTTGTTTTGTTGTGCATGCGGCTCTCCGGGCCCCCCTGTACCTGGCATGCACGACACACAGGTGAGACGTCTAGTTTGCGCTACTTACTTACTTTTTTGGTTGTTTCTACGTATTTGTGCCGCATTCATTGTAATTATTCATCATATATTTTAAATATTTTTATAAGTTAATTCAATGTTTTTGCATCTGCTGGATTTTGAAATTAGAATAATAATTATATGCTTTTGTAGGACAACCGAATATCTCACATCGAAGATGACGTCCATTCTGTTCGAAGCAGCGAAATTGAAACAATTAATAAACGTGAGTATCGCTTATTTGTAGTTCTATATATAAATATAGTTCATGCGCTCCCATTTGTGCCGATGACCTAATAATATATTGTCGATTTCCAGTTAATGATGATGTGGCCAAACAAATATTAGACGTTGTCAAGGAAGAGGAAAAGAAACAAGAGGACGAGCAGCGTAAGGCCGCAAACACGCCGAATGCGGACGTGAGCTCATCGCCGGTCGAGCCAATCGTGAATAATGTGGAGGCAGAAAAGAAAAAAGTAATTGATTTAATTTAATGTATTATTCTTAATATGAAACTTATTTTGGGTAATTACAGACTGATGGTTCTACTGTTGGATCAACAGCAACAACACCCACCACTAATGTGCCAACAGCGATGGCGAAAAAGGAAGAAGTACATAGGAAAACTTCTAGGGATAAGGGACCTGCCCCTCCGCCACCAGTGCATCAAATTCCTCTTCCTTCCGAAAAGGAATTATCTTCCGACAGGGAAAAGGAAAAAGAGAAGGAAAGGGAGCGTGTTAGAGAAAGGGAGAGACAGAAGGACAAAGCTCCTCCGCCACCATCACCCATTGATACCAACGTGATATTCACGCCACCTCCACCTCCTCCCCCGCCTGAACCTACTCAGGTCAAACCTATACCACCACCTACGCCTGCGAAACCTAAAGCACCTTCAGTCGTGAACACTTTCCAGGAAAACAAAGATATAATGGAAGCTGCCTTTACAAAAATACTCAACGAACAACAACGACAGGATGTCGTTGATGATGCCATCACCGTAACCAACAAGAATGATGCGGCGTTGCCCGCCGACGCTAAGATGACGTCGACGATTATAATCAACGACACGCCGGACATGTCCAATAGTCTGTCGTCGAACATTAGTCAGGTCACGGTTGTCACGACACATCCGCCAGTATTGGTTGATAACCCACCACTGAGTGGCACACCGCAAGCGCCGCCGCAAAATAATAACAGCGCGAATGAAGTCGTTATCGTTTCCAATCAAACGAATAAGACTCATGTTGAGTCGTCTGATGATGACTGTTATCCATCCCTTGATTCGCTTGAATATCCCCCGCCTAACGAATTCAGGGATAAACCCTTAAAGAAACTAGATGAAAGCGAGGTTCTTATTGTTGATTCAAGCTATGTTATTAACGACTCTGGGTTGGATGTCTCAGCGGATAACTCACGTTTGATGGATACGAGTCATGTATCTGTGGTGAAAATTGACGAGGAGAAGGTGCAAGTCAAGGATTCTGCATCTTTGCGGTATGATAGCCACGCTCTGAGGACGTCGACAAGCGATTTGTCGTCTTCTTCAAAGGGTGGCAGCACACGCAGTGAATATGGCGACGATAAACGTCCCAATGGACAAGTCCCAGTGAATAACGGCAAGTATGAATTCGACCCGCATGACTCTAGGTCCAGTGATACTGGATCTGTTCGAAGCAGCGATTCAAATCGCAGACCTGTATCCGGAGCTAGTAAATCCGATGCGGAAAGTATTTCCCTTGCAAGCCATGATAGTAATCATAGTAAAGAAAACAAACCAGCGAATGAAGATGTCGTCGTCCAGCTGCGCAATAAACCGCATATCAAGACCAAGGAAGAGATAGCTTTGAATATACTCAATCGTAAAACACGTAAACGTACCAGAAAATTCGTAATTGATGGCGTACAGATAACGACAACCACAAGTAAAGTAATCTATGGTGACGACGAGAACTCATTGGATCCACTCGCTGACCGTAAGCAAGAGCTGCGCGAGCTGAAACTCCTACAAAAGCAGGAACAGAAACAATTCCAAGAGCTTGCCATGAAGGAAAAAATGGCGATCGATGCGCAGGAAAAGCGCTTCGAGCAGGAACGCATCGCATTAGACCGCACGTACGAGAGCGACTTGGAGATGCTCAGTCGGCAGCAGAAACTCTTGATAGAGCGCGCTGAAGCCCAGCAGGATAACGATCTGCGCGCATCTTCAAAGAAGATTCGTTTAGAGCAAGAGCGTGAATTAAAACAATTCCGCGAAGGACTCAAGCAGGAAATGCGGTTGCTGAAAGCAGAGATCGAACGCCTGCCGAAAGAGCAACGAAAGAGTGAATATAAAATCAGGAAAGATCGACTTGATGCAGAACACGCAGAAAAGGAACGCGCATTCTTGGAGAAACTGAACGAAAATCACGAGAGTACTTTGCGTCGTTTGTCGGACTCTCATCGAGAGAAGATTGCTCTCATGGAGAGGCAATTCCTGCAACAGAAGCAGCAACTGACGCGCACACGTGAAGCGACGCTTTGGGAGATCGAAGAGAAGCAAATCCACGAGAAACACCAACTCATGAAGCGGCAGTTGAAGGATATTTTCATCCTTCAGCGACATCAAATGCTTGACCGACATGATAAGGAAATGGAGCAAGTGAAGCGGCGAGCAACTAAGAAGGAAGAGGAATTAATTAAGAAACAGAACGTTGAGAAACGTTCTTTGCCCAAACGCATTCGGTCGGAAATGAAAGTGCGCGAGATGATGTTCCGTGAGTCTATGCGAATTTCAATATCAGGGGCGAGTGATCCCGAAATGGAGAAGAATAAATTCAAAGCTGTAAGTTAACCGACCAACGTCAAAATTTGATTTTTTAAAACGAATAATCTTTTTTTGTAGTTTCAAGAAAATGAAAAGAAGCGTTATCAAGCAGAACACAGTCGCGCTGAGTTGAAGCATAAGCGGCAGTTGGAAGAGTTGCGTGCTATGAGCGAAACGACAATCAAGGAGCTGGAGCAGTTGCAGAACGAAAAACGTAAACTCCTGATGGAACACGAGACGCGCAAGCTGAAGGAGCGCGAGGAGAACTTCAACAAGGAGTTGAAGGAGTGGAAGGCGCAGTTGAAGCCGCGCAAGCAGGTAGGTTCTTATTGCCTACTGGCTACGCGCAGTATAATTGTTGATAACAAATACTTGATACTAACAATTTAATATGTATATAAGTAATCAGCTTAGCGGTATTTGCATTAACAATTGAAAGTGCATTCGACGCCTGCTATCGTCGGGCTTACGATGCGTTTTCCCAATTGTTCTGCTTGTCTAATTGTAGAAGGTTGAGGAAAAAGTGGCGAAGGAGATGCGCAACGCGAAGTACGCCTGCTACTTGCCCAAATCGGTCATCCACGGGTCGAGTGATGCTCTTGTCTCGCCGTCATCGACACCGAGCACACCCAGTTTCCCTTCGATCGGCCGTCAGTCGGGTTCCACTTACAAATCCGGCTGGGGCCACCAGCGCTCGTTCAGTACGAGCGTCGTGGCCGAGCGTAGTAGCATTTTCCTTTCTGACAGCGACCTCACCTCCACGTCCTAGTCAAAGTCGCGTTTTGTAGAGGTTTCAAACCTTATTACTCCACCATGTACCTATTCCCGTCAATACTGTGATCGTGTATGTTTGTAAATTATTTCGGTGATGGTTAAGGTTATCAATTATTTGATATTTGGGTTTAATTATTTCATTCAATCACTCAATAATGCCAATCTCTTCCGCTTTGCTGTTCTTGTTAATTTGTATATTAATCATGGTTTTATGCTTAAATTCCGTTGGTTAATTCCGATAATATGTTTTGTTTGGTTTTACCCGCTATTACGCTACTACAAATTATATTCGCTTCAGATTCTACTTCAGTTCTTTACTAATTGGAATTCAATGATTCAGGTTGGTTGTTGGCTTTAAATGCACAATTTGCGCAGCGCACTTATAATTAGAAAAGAGCAATTACCTATTCTTAGTTTACGCAGCTTTATATCGGCTCAGCTAAGAGTATGTAATAGCTTGTAGCTTTTGATAATAATGTAGTAATTTGTAACACACTTAGCGCATCACCAATCACACTCATCTCTTCCTTCATAGGTGTTCATCAATAAACTTTTGTTTGTTGACTTCTAGAAACTCGAAGAAACCTTCAACTCGCAGTTGGAGGAGCAGGAGAAGCTTTATGGGCCGATAAGCGCCTTGGCGCTGCCAT
>NBZA01000249.1:98411-112472 GCA_003054995.1 Aleochara bilineata
CTTCTTTGATTAAAGCTGATTAAACAAGGATATTTTATAGGATTATGCGTGGGCGTTCGTCAATGGTAAATGACGTCAATAGTTCACCAGGCCCTCATAGAGAGGAGAAGGTCGTTGATGCGCTCTTGTAGAACTGTGAAAGAGGAAACTGGTCGCTTGACTGCAGTTACACTCATCTTCTTTCTCTCCTCGTGTGCAACTTGTTTTCTTACATGTGTCAAGTGCACGCCGCATGCACATAGCCATCCTAACGGCTGGCTAACGTTCTGTTATAAATAATTATAGTTGTTGGTTTAACATCGTCAGTATTGGTTGGTTCTTAGCTATTTCTGGTTTTATTTGCTTCTTAAATTGATGGATCAATACATAGGATGAGAGAAGCACTAGTAGACGAAATTAATGGAAAACTAGAGCGTTTTCCACGAGAGTGAAAGAGGCGCTATTGGAAAATGACGTCAACAAGCTACCAGGCTGACATAATGCCCGAGAGGCCATGCAGCTCTTTGCCTTGCTGTCTAGTTCTTCGTGCGTTTTGTCACCTGCTAACACTACCTACTAACACTCCTCTAACAATGTATGTAATTCTCTTCTGTGCGCTTGCAATGCGTAGCGCGTAGCACTCTTTTCCTTTGTGTCATATTATATCTAAAAACGGATGTTTATCGAAATACTTTTTCTCTTTTTATTATTGCCATGTATGTCTGTAACTTTCAAAAGAGCCATTGAAGGTTTTTTTATAATTAGAAGTAGACTATGCGGTTCGGCATTGAAAGGATGAGTTCAAGTATTGACCCAAGTAAGGGACGCGCCCTAAGAGCTCTGCTCTTCGGATATATGCCCTCCTAATACAAAATTCATTCAATTTCTATTGTTCTGACTCCCACGCACTTTCTCTACTTCTAGGGCCAGGTCCGAAAAACGGATCTTTTTTGAACCTTAACGTATTCACGTTGAACACATACTTACTTTTTTCTTTGATTTTATTTCAGACGTATGTCTTACCTACGATGACGATCTTCGAGCCACTGGGGCTTTACGACGTGCATGTTCTCATCGAGGTCATATTAAACCGCCCCCAGGTCGAGTAAACACCACGTCAAGACTGGCTCTCTTGAGGAAAGCAATGCGCACTGAAACCATTCTTCGCAATAGTGCTATTGATGCCTATCTGATAACATCCGACGACGAGCACCAGACAGAATACGTTGCCCCTTACGACCGCAGACGGGAATACATCAGCGGCTTCAGTGGAAGCAACGGGGACGCGATAGTCACCCAAACTAAAGCAGCCCTTTGGACAGATGGCCGGTACCATCTACAAGCAGACGACCAATTGAACTGCGAATGGCTTCTTATGCGCGAAGAACAATCTAAAGTTCCCACGAAAGCTGAATGGCTGAAGAAAGAACTTCCTGCGTATGGTCGTATTGGCGCTGATCCTAAGTTGGTCTCAGCAACAGCTTGGCAAAATCTTCGGCTGGACCTTGAAAACTCCACTTTGGAGCTCGTACCTATAAGAATCAACCTCATCGATGAAATCTGGTTGGACCATAAAGATACCATTGTGGAAAAAGACGCGTTCGTGTTGGACGTTAAATATGCAGGACGACATTGGACCGCTAAGGTCAGTGATGTAAGGGAAGAGCTCAAAAGTATGGGAGTTGATGCAATGGTAGTCACTAGTCTGGCAGAGATTGCTTGGTTGTTAAATATTCGGGGCAGAGATATTCCTTACAACCCTTTTGTGAAGAGTTATGTGGTTCTTAGCAAGCACGAGGTGCATTTTTATGTAGATAGGTACAAGTTGCATAAAAATGGGGTCAATAAGTATCTTCGAACTGATTCCGGAGCGAATAAAGAATCAGTTATGTAAGAGTTCACTTGATACAAGTTAGGTTTCTTGAGGTTTTCTTTAATCATTTGTTTGTAGAGTGCATGATTATGAAGATATTTGGCGAGATCTGCCAACACTGACGCAAGCTTGGCATTATGTTCTTGTTCCTTCGCAAAGTGCTTACAGTATGGGCGCAAGTCAGGCCATTTCTAGTCTTATTCAGGAAGAAAAACGGGTTACAAAACCGTCGCCTATAATTGCACTTAAAGCAAAGAAAAACCCTACGGAAATTCGGGGAATGCAAAGGGCGCATATTCGGGACGCAGCTGCTATGTGTGAATTCTTAGAATATCTTGAAACAAGGGTTTGTAATGCTAAATTAATATTAAACTTTCATTAATTGTAAATATTTATGTCAGTTTAATGAAGGCGATACATGGGATGAACTATCAGTTGCCAAAGTTATAAATGACATTCGCTTCGAGCAAAATTTCAGCTTGGGAAATAGTTTTGAAACTATTGTTGCCTTCGGTCCCAACGGTGCGCTCCCACACTACGAGCCAACTTTAAGTACAAATACAATTATTTATGATAACTCTACACTAGTTATTGATTCAGGAGGTCAATACTATGGTGAGTCATTTTAATTCTTAATTGTTTATAAAGTAAATTTCATTTGAGTTTTTGCACGTTGAAGATGGCACAACAGATGTGACAAGAACTCTACATTTTGGAACACCAACCGAACAACAGACAAATGCATACACAAGAGTGTTAATGGGTTTAATACAATTGTCTTCGTTAACTTTTCCTGCAAATATGCGGATGGCAGTTTCGGACGTTATGGCGCGCGCACCTCTATGGGAAGTTGGTTTGGATTATATGCATGGGACTGGTCATGGTATTGGTTCTTTCCTTGGAGTACATGAACGTAAGTAATATAATAATATAGTTTTTATCATAAAACATGAATAATTGCAGCCCCAATCGCGTTGGGATATAATTCCCATGGACGCGATCAACACTTTCGTCCTGGATATTTCTTTTCTAACGGTAATTAATATTCTTAATTTAATCATCACTTTATTGTTAATATTATTACAGAGCCTGGATATTACATTGAAAGCGAATTTGGCGTACGTCTTGAAAACATTCTTGAAGTGATACGCAAACCATGGTACAAGCACATAAGTGGCCAGGCTTTTCTTGGATTCAAAGACGTAACTTTGGTACCTTTTGAACCAAAACTTATCAATATAAGTCTTTTGACTTATCAGCACGTAAGAGCTAACGATAATTTCAAATAATGTTTATTAATTATTGTCTTTCAGCGTCGCTGGTTAAACGAATACAATTCTAGAATTCGCGAATTGGTGGGGAGAGAGCTCAAAGAGCGAAATAAAATGACAGCTTTTTATTGGATGATGGATAAAACAAAACACATTCCAGGTGCAGCAGCACATCTTCGACCGGGTACACTTATTATCGCGTTGCTCGCGGTCGTCGTCGCACGTTATCACTTCTAGTCTCGAGATCTTAGAATTAGGTTATACCGTAAGTGCCTTTAAGTATTATTTATGCAACAGTTGCAAGACGATAGGATAGAAGATGATAGTTCAGCTCCGATAAGGTGAGTGCGTTTTGCTTTCTTTTATATTATTTGCGAAAATGAACAACGAGCACAAGAAGACACAAATATAGATATTAGGTAACGATTATTATGGATGTTTACACGTTTTGAAGTCAATGTCTTATTTAATTATTCACACGTAATACTCAAATATCAAAACCTTTCATTAACTTATAAAATATTAGGTTAGTTATAAAACTATGGCTTCCAAAGCCGCACCAATCCATCTTCACTGTAAGAACAGATAAGATTTTGATGTGGATGGTGCGATAAGCCAATCACGTCCTTTTCGTGTATGTTCAATGTACGTTCCAGTTTCCCTGAATTTGTAGAGAAGCAATATAAGACATAATCTTCACCCACGCAGTAGATCCAGTCACCCCTCGGAGACACTGTAGAACAGACAAAGTCTCCTCCTTCACGCTTACCACTCGAAAAAGAGCGCACAATCTAGAACAAATGATTCAGAAGTCGTAAAATGTAAAAGTGTATAACATATAATATACCTGTCCAGATAAGTTCATAATAACTACGGTATTAGTCCTATTACAGACAACAAAATGTTCGTTATTCTTCGCAAATGCATGAATATTATAAACCGTCGTATCGCTAGCTCCAATACTTTTGAACGTATTGATACATTCAGTCGTCTTGATGCTCCAAACTTTAACAGTGCCGTCTGAACTTGCACTAAGAATATTATGTCCGTCCTGTGTATAAATGACTTCATTCACGAATGAGCTATGCCCTCGGAACTCCTTCAACATTTTTCCACTTTTCAAACCATGAATGCGAATCGTATGGTCAAAAGAAGCACTGAGTACTTGGCTGTTATCCCGAGAGAATTGCAAACAAGTAATGCCTTTCGAATGCGCCTTTTCAACTTTCCTCAGACATTGTCCCGAACTGATACGCCAAACATTAATTCTCCCTGATTTTGAACCAGTGACCAACATTTCGCTGTCCCGAGAAAATGCCATGCATAAAACTGCATGTTCCATCAACATAAATGTCTCCTGTGCTTGATACTTAAGATCTTTTCGGATTTTTCCTGTTGTAAAATTCCACACTTCAATAATGCCGTCAACACTACCAGTGACAAGATATTGCCCATCAGGTGAGAATCGCGCGCACTCCACATGCGATTTCTGACCAAACTTAATCTGTTTTGCCATTTGCGTTGGGAATTGTTCGTCTTCCTGATCCCGAATAGCTGCTTTGCCACGGAAAAGATCAATAGTTGTGCCTGGTGGCAATAAGCCTTGATGTTGCTGCCATTTTAAAGCCTGGCCGAGTAAAGCAAGCAACCTGGACGAAGGTACTACTGAAACTTCTCCAGACAATGCCAATGCAATTGCGGCCCGACGTTTTTCTTTGCTACTGCCGTCCGGGTATGCTTCTCTTGGATCAAAATATGATCTTGCTAGTAGATTTTCTAGATGAATATATCTCTCAGGTTCATGTTGTTTCAACATGATCATTGGATCTGTTTGTCTCAAGAGTGACCTAGCAGCGCCCAGTTCTCGCAATTCAATTAATTCCAGGACAATCTGAAATTCATATTGTTAGTATTTAGAAAAACAAACAATAGTTTTACTCACTTGTTCATAGAGATCTATTAGTTTTTTGTCCGGAAGTTTCAGTGATTGAATCGCTTTCAAGACTGTATCCCAATGTCCGTTGTTTATATCGGAACAAAATCCATCTACACTGTCTACAGTATTCAGAGATACACCTGTTTCCTCCTAAACATATGTATTTAATGATAAAAGTGCATATTTTATGAGAATATACTTACTTGCAAGGTTTGCAAAGTTTTGAAGAGATTAGACTCTTTCAAGTATTGTTGTATCAGACGTATTACGCTATGAAAATGAAACACATGAGAATGGGTATAAAAACCATATATTAACTTACTCCGCAGATTCAATTTCTATAGACATTTTTAATCAAAATTATGTTGTTAACAATTTTCGGCAATGTTTACAACGCGAAGCTTTGGTTATGTTACAGCCGTAATTTCGCTTTTCTAAAATAGATGGCGCGGATTTAGTAATTGGGTAACTGCAATCCTATTTTGTTATTTTCGTCATCCACATTTATATGGTAACCACGAAGTTCCTCCCGCATGAATATTTTTCAAGCAAGTTCATTAACTTCTTTAGTTGTACGTAATAGTTTAGTGAAAGCAGCAAAAATGGCAAAGGCATCTATTGATGTTATTAAGACAAACGCTGAACTTACAAAGCAAGCAATAACCAATTTAAAGTCTGAGGTATGTACTATCGTATGTTTAGGGATAAATAGCAAATTAAACATAAACATTTAACAATAGTTGACAACACTCTCAGAAGAATACAATACTATTAGGGCGGCTCAATTAAGGGAAGAGAATGCCAAACTATTAGCGGCTGTTGAAGCAGCGAAAACAAAACTTATCAAAGCTGAAATTGCTAATGGAGTGCCACAGATCTCAGTGCCTGGCCAGAAAGTGTCTTGTTCAGCCATAACCTCTGAAATGCAACCGGTTAAAAAAGAGGAAAAGGATGAACAAAAAACTGAAGTTAAGACAAAATCTTATGAAAGTAAGCCTGAAAAGCCCAAGAAGGAAAAGAAACCTAAAGAGAGTCAACCGGCTGCACCTGAAGGTCCAATTGACATTGGAAGGTTAGACCTAAGGGTGGCGAAGGTACTAGAAGTACAACGTCATCCAGATGCTGATACTCTGTACCTTCTGAAGATTGACTGCGGTGAGGAAAAGCCACGGACGGTTTGTTCTGGACTTGTTAAACATGTTTCTCTGGAGGAACTTAAAGATAGGAGTGTAATGCTATTGTGTAACTTGAAGCCAGCCAAAGTGAGTATAAGTTTGAATTGTCTGTGCATTATTAAATTTTATGTGCAATTAATTAGATGAGAGGTATAATGTCAGAAGCAATGGTCATGTGTGCTAGCACTGCTGACAAAGTTGAAGTACTTCTACCTCCAGCTGATACAAAGCCAGGAGATTTGGTAGAATGTGATGGATACATTAGAGCCCCGGATGCTGTAATGAATCCAAAAAAGAAGATCTTTGAGACAGTTGCTCCTGATCTTCATACCAACGAAAAACTTGAGGCGTGTTATAAAGGCGTACCACTCAAGGTGAAAGGTAAGGAAATTGTTTCCCAATCTTTAAAAAATGTTCCTGTTAAGTAGTAATTTATATCGGGAATAAATGTCTGCTATATTTATAAGACATCCATTTTTGGCTTATAAAGTTTACGCACATAGACATATATTATCAGAATTAATCATGTACTTTGTACATATATCTTCATAGCAACGAATCATACTCAAAGTAATAATTCTTAGGAATGTAAATGGAATTTAACGTGATTGCTATGTGGCTAACTTAGAGCCAAGTCTCTGCTTCTCAAGGCGTTCCATTCGCTTTTGCTGCTGTTCCATTACTCTTCGTTCGCGTTCTTCGCGTTTCTTTTGGCGCAAAAGTTCACTGGCGTCTACTTCTAACGCTTCACTCTCCCATCCAGAATTGTCATCCCAATTTTCCAGTTCATTGGTCTACATGGAAAAAAAGCAACGTATTACTGATTTTTATCTGTTGATTTGTTTCTATTTACCAAATAGCCAGAAGTATCAGCCTGTAAAGTAAAAGCACTGTTGGCTTTATTGGCTGGTTGACTTGCAGATGTGATAAGAACTTTAGTTTGTTTCTTAATCTCAGGCATCATGTCTTCAAACAAGTCTAAATCGTCCTTCTGTGATTCTTCCTCTAATTGTTGCTGGCGCAACTTTGCCTGCTGTTGTCTATAATATTCTATATGCTCTTCAACACTGGCAGGCTTTCTATTCTTAAATTCCCAGTCATTCCATTGCTCCAGTTCTTTGCTGGTAGAGTTTTCATTAATGACAATGTTTGATAGGGGTTCGTCGGCATGTGAATGCCTTCTTCGACGACGAAAACAACAAAACGCACGGCGGAATATATTCAACAGCAATAGAAACACAGACTTTAATTTGTTCATTAGAAATATAAACATACTGACTAATCCGGCAAACAGTACTCTAGTCAGCTGTTGACTAACCTCACTTTCAAATGTTTAAGTGGATAACCCTTTTAAAGACAGTTGTTTCATTGTAAAGAAATGTTGTACGTTTATTTTTCAATTCAACAGTACGGGCACTAACAATGAGGAGGAATATAAAAGTAGGTAAATTGCTTGAAAGGTAATAATAAAAGATTAATTCATTACCTCAATTCATAACTTTAACTATTCTTTGTGCAGTTGTAACTGGATATGGAAGGTTGGTTAATTCATGAGGATGGGCAAGCGAATATCGATTATCTGGATGTTTTCCGGGATGCTTGTTATAATTGATTCTAAGGTAAGGTTATTGTTCGTATGGTTTCATTGTTAAACACAAAACTCTTCATATGTATCCAGATCATCTCCACGCCAATCCTGTGAATACCTATTTGGAGAATACATAGTTAGATAATTAACATCTCAAACGGGCCAGCAACTTAAAGTCAAACAAAAATACGCATGTTAGCGCAAAGAAGTTGCAGGGGCGCTTGAATATTGTTTGTCCATTGGTAAGATTCTGTCTTGCAAGTAGATTCTCACAAAGTAAGTCTTATAATTAATTGTTTGACTTGTCAATCACTGTTTTGTTTTGCAACACATTACTTCCAGGTGTCTTCAGGGCAATCCAGGGCAGCTAGAGGAAGAGTGACCGTGCTAGATGACGTCGAATGGCACATATTGGTGGTGATTAGCAATTAATTAACTTGCGCTGGCAAGGGCTAGCGCATTGGGCTTGTGATTTGTTTCAGAGAACCATTTCCATCGTAAACGCCTCCAAGAGGAAAATACTTGATGAATAGTGGTAAGGATATATTGCCGAAATGCCGCCCCGAATAGTAAGTCTTAGAATTAGTTGTCTTTATGACAACCCAAGGTAGCTTGAGCAAGAATGTTTCTGATGAATGCACTCTCATTTCACATTCGTAATTAGTAAGTAATTAACTTCGAGGGAGCAAGCGTTAGCGGCTCGACAGCTGTCGTCGCATAATGAGGGCAGTTGTTGAGCCGCTAAAAAATTTTTAACTCCCAATAAGCAAGTAGCCGTTGTGTTTCACTTTCAGCAAGCCCGAATTACAACACTCGGTGGTCGAGTGGTCAGCGCGCTTGACTTTCGAGCGCGCGTCCCGGGTTCGATTCCCGGCCGAGGCAACCGGCACTTTTTAAGAAATTTCAAAGTGTCGTTGGTCCTTGGACATCAGTGAGTGGCAGAAGACCACCAAGAAGACCTCCAGAAGATGGAGGAAGAGTAATAAAAGAGAAAAATAAAAGGGGTCAAAGTTCATTTTTAATTTTTGCGTTTCATAGCTTCAGTATGAGCTTGATCTGAGACACTTGAGTTGTTAGCCCACCCGCCCCGTCAGTTCGACCGTCCAGCTCTGTAGTCTGTTGGAGACTGACTCCCATTTCCCGATCTTAGTTACCATTTCAGTGGGAGCTGTGCCTCCATCTGCAGACACCTAGGAGTCTTTACAATGCAGGACACTGTTATTTACAGGAGCCTGTAAAGTCGGTAAGCCATAATAACTTAGAAAATATTTCTCTGGTCCTGGGGATCGAACCCGGGACTCTCCAGCGACAGAATATGAACGTCAGCAATGCGCTACTGAGTGAACTTACTGTTGCCTGTTTGGAACTTGTACACTTTGTACAATATGATATTTCATAGTTAGATACAATGTTATTATTTAGCATGTAACTATGTTTGATCTTAAGACTTCAAAATTACTTTACCTTTCCTGAGATATTTTGTTCAAGTATCAAATACAAATACTTCAGTAATAAAATTGCTTTAATATCTAATTTATAGAACATTATTTACACATTTACCTTTAATTTTCCTGAGATTATTAATATATCCAACTCTCATCACATTTTTTCTGCTTACAGTGAACGGTTTCTCTTCATTTCTTCGCTGAGTTTTCGAAGCTCATTATCTGGGCACATGTCGGGAAGATCTACAGCCATAAATTCAGGCTGGACGTATCTACTGTGTACAAATATACTTAATATAATTAAGATTACGATGTATTTAAGAACGTACAGTGGCGTGTTGTAGTTGCATAACACTTCAATGCTACTTTGGCTGGGATTACTCAATATTTCAATGTCACTCTCACTTTCAATGCGCTTTCCAAATCTAAATGGAATTGGATTATCATGTAACGATGAAGCAGATCCTAAAATATAATTTATTTTAAAGAAGTCCACAAAAACAAAAGATTACGCACCTATACTATCAGGTGATGCTGGTCGTTGTCCTGTAACAATTCCACTATCCTGCAATCCACTTTCTAATACATTAGTTTGAAACGCATCGAAAGAATGTTTATTAGGCCTTGTAGTAATCATATGCTCCACACTTGCTGTGCTTACTTCCATATCTGACGTTTGCTCAATTCTCTTATTCATATTACATTCAATCACTGTGTTGGTAGTAACGCTGGATTGAAATGATCCACAAGAAGGCACATCGGTGTCCACAGGGCGTCGTGGAGTGTCAATAAATTTAGAAATACCCACACTTTGGTCACTTTGAGAATTAAAGCTTTGATTTACTAATGCAAACGCGCACACGGTGCGTACTTCACTCTTGTAAAGTTTCTGATCATCTAACTTAAAGCTTCCAAGACAAATATTTCCAGAAAGATATTTACAAACGTTAAGTCTATAATGTTTATCATAA
The DNA here is from genome assembly GCA_003054995.1 of Aleochara bilineata. NCBI lineage: Eukaryota > Metazoa > Arthropoda > Insecta > Coleoptera > Staphylinidae > Aleochara > Aleochara bilineata. Next base: position 108,650 of record NBZA01000249.1, read on the forward strand.
CTTAACGGATTTCCAATGAGTTGCAATTTGTCCAACGAATGTAAAACGCTTAAAGCTAACAGTGAGTCAAAATATATAAGGGAATTATTGCGAAGATCAAGCGTCTTCAATTTTGTCAGATAGCTGAGTTGGTCGATATTATCGATTAGATTATTGCGCAATATTAAAGTTTCTAGTTTATCACAGATAGCTCCTGCAAAGTGTGGCAAGTGCTCAATTTTGTTGTTAGCCAGATTTAAATGGGTCAAGTTGCCCAAGCAATTTATATTATCAATGTTCTGTAAAGTATTGTAGCTTAAATCTAAGTACTTAAGTATTGGCGTTAGCATTAGGCTGGTATCAATATCGTTTAAATGATTGTGAGAGAAAACAGCCTCTTTTAGGACAGTCCAGTGCCCTGCTGATGTGCCATCACCACCACAATATTCCAGCACTTCATTTAAACTGTCAATGCTTCTCATAAATGTCATAAATTCTATCTTTGAGCGTAAATTGTTAAGGCCTTTGAGAAACTTGACTCCCAATTTGTGAACTTCAACTAACTTTAGATTGTTGAACAGATATAAATCTGCGCATAAACTCTCAGGTTTATGTCTAAAGTCATTAAAAATCTTTAAGGCCAACGTTTTCTGGATGAATTCATAGAGCATATGCATGTCAAAATTTGCGTATTGCTCATTATGTAAAGAGGCAGTGTCTATTTGTTGCAATTGTTGGTTCAATTGAGTTAGGAGGGTTGTTGATAAAGCTAATTTTGTTTTGGCATTGAAAATACTGTCTGCGTTCTCGCGAAACACACTGAGCAAATCAGATAAATCTTTGCACTGCATTATTGAAATTGCGTATCACTAAAACAATAACAACAGATGAAAAAGGTTATATGGAAAATTACTAAAATTCAGACAAGTTTTAGGATGATTCCCTGCACTCACCTCAATGTAAAATGAAGATCCTGCTAATAATTTGATGACTGGCACTAATTTCATGCTGTTATTTTGCTAATATGCTACACATTTAAATAATTTTGCTTCTTCCTCTTTGTGTATTTTTAACTTGAATCATCATCTGCGACTCCGATCCAATCAGAGGAGATTGGGTCAGGTGATCAACGCGCCATCTGCGCCAAATATTTCAATTAGTTTCAAGTATTTTTCACATAACCATAATATAAAAGTAAACAATCCCACGTTTTCAATAAACAAATAACAAACCATGGCAACTAAAACAATATTCAACACAAATCCTGGATTTTGTGATGATTGTGGGTCAATCTTACCTATGGTCCAAAGCGTGGGCGACATAATTTGTTACACATGTAAAAAGCCATATGATGTCAAAGGTAACCTAAGTGTATAAACAATTAATAATGAATTACTTATAAGATGTTATCATTTTTAGTATTTGGTGATACAAAAGTACAATATGTAGTCACCTTTAATTCAGTTGAAGCTTGTACAAAACAGGATGAAGATGAGAAGCAAAGACAAATTGAACAAAACGATGAAGACGAAGGACCAGTTGTCGAAAGAAAATGCCCTAAATGTGGCAATGATAAAATGTCTTATGCAACACTTCAACTAAGATCAGCCGATGAAGGCCAAACTGTATTTTATACTTGTACAAAGTGTAAACACAAAGAGACAGAAAACTCATAAATTACCATCTTACCTAACTTAATCACTCAGAGTTACTGTTGTCATGTCAGTTGGTGGTGTATACCACATCTTCTTATTCTCATAATACCTTATTACAACCTCTGGGCATTTGACGTTCGCCACACTGGCTGGAACTAAATCTGCTTCTTGGCATCCTTTGAACATCATTAGTAACATCAATTCGCCACATGCGTCAGTTGCGCCAATAATTTTGTCAGCCTCCAATCCTCTGTTGAATCCTCTTGGTCTATTATCTTCTATTACAGTCTTTTCCTTATCATATAAAATATCTCTATTCGTAGCAGCATCTTCAAGCATTTTCTGAGACTCTTCAAAGGCAAGTATTAGTTCAGGGCAATCCAGGTTCATCTCAGGCTCCCAAGTGTTATCCTCACTACTGAAAATGAACTTAAATATGTATCATTATTACAATTATTATTTTAAAAGTATTACTCTGAGTAGTTTTTCCATTTTAGCAGATATTCAACTCTCCCATTAACAATTCTTTTATCCAAGATTTTCTCCACTGTGTACTCTTCTGTGACGTCGTCGTCATTTGTTTTTCTTGCTGGTCTCTGGTCTAATACACTTTCATTATAAATATTGTTATATTACCAGTAAAATTCTCACCTTTTCCCATTATTTCACCAGAACAGCTGATATAAAACACATACCTGACACTTCTTAAAAGACGCTTCCAACAGAGGGCGCACTCTGTCCATGAAAAAGAAAATATTTGATTCAAAAAATTAACTTAAGATAAGTTCAAAATCTAATTACATAAAAATATTGTAAGTATTATATATATTATTTAATTAAACAAAATGGACTAATAAACAAAAGAACAAAGATTTAGCATGAATAATTATCTTAACAAATATAAATCGTTGCTTTCATATTCTCCACGATGCGTCTTGTAAATTATTCGAGCTCAACGAGTCCGCAAACATTTAAGCGCGATTAACAATGTTAAATTATTCGTGGTGTTTTGCATAAGTTAATTATGAGTTATTAGCAAGTTTAGCACGCACGTAGTAGCTGTGCGCTCAGCACGGAAACAAAAGCAGCAGCGTTTAGATTTCCTTCGTTGTTATTGTTTGTCTTCCCGGTGCTTGGCGAAGAAAACGCCGACCCATTTGGAGTGTGTGCTCTCTCCTCTCATTACTCCCCCGGTAGTTCATCATTTTCTGTCGGGTTCGCTCCACCTATTATGTGGAATCCCAGCACGCATAATCGTTTTTCGCGAAACATCCTCTAAATATACAATAACCCTTCGCGAACGTACCCCAAGCACACGGCGACAAATCTGAAGATTAAGCGCCAGGCTTTGCATTAATTTTGATTGCATAATGTGTTTTGGTATAAATTATTTATGCCGCTAATGCGCTCACATTTAACTTTATTCGCCTGTGCGTCTCCTTACTGCAATAAGTTGCAATTAATTGTGTTTAAAAGTTTAATTTAATTTACAGTTGCTTTGTTTCGAAGTATAAGTGGAATGGAGTGACTTGACTGACCAAGCAGCTTGGTGTTGGGTAAATTGTTTAAGTGATACTTGCACGAAATCCACTCACTCGACTTCATCTCACAACGCGATAGTTTCAGTTCCGGCGAACTGGGCAGGTAATACTGGCGCACATAAAGTGTAAGTCCTTTTGCTCATATAACCAAATTAGTTTCAGTTGTCCACCTTCGCAATTCGCGCAAGCACCAAGCAAGCAAACAAGCAGGGTCCACAGCTGGTGTGCTGCGTCTTTTCGACCAAACGGGGCATTAAATGTTCATGTCCGGCCTCGGACAACGGTGCGCGCGTCCAAGAAGCGCCACTGATTTTAATGCAGACGCTGGCGTCCTGCAGGTGGCTGCCGAACGGAGCTCCTAAACAAATCCGAAGTAATCCGCGCCGGCAATTTACCTCAGCCGCGGCTTTGTCGGCCAAACGCTTAGGCACTGAGTTTTATTATCTCGCCGCTCGTTTCTGGACCTTCTCGGACATCGGCTGCGAGCTGTATCTTACGCAACCACTAAACCTGTCCACTAACTTTATTATATTTGCGCTCCAGGACTGTGAATTCAAACAGGAATAGACACACAAAAAACTCTGTAAGTTCTGAAATTAAGAACGTCAGTATTTTCAAATATTTCCGTTTACCGAGCATGTTTACTGG
>NBZA01000250.1:37111-49018 GCA_003054995.1 Aleochara bilineata
CTTGTGCTGAAGTTAAGATTGAACATGAACCTCCATTTTGACAAGGGTTTGATAAACATGCCAACGATGAACATTCCGCAACACCGAAACCATCCAAAGCGTCTTTGAATATTTCCACACTTCTGCCAATTATTGATAAATCCCACATGCATCCAATAAATCCTTGAACATTATCAATAATATTGAATTTTTCTTGAACCCCTCCAAGATGTAAAAACGATTTTGCTTTTGACGTCCAAAAGTAGTCGACTTTGGCCACTTGAGCTCCAGACATTGTTAAAGTTTTATTTAGAGTGATGGAAGCATTACAAGTTTTTAAATCTCCAGAAAATGTTAATCTACAAGCAGAAAGAGAGTAATAAGTAGTAAATATTTTAAATAGTTTTAGCTATAAAAACTTACAGAGCGTTTATTAGCATTGCATATCCGTTGTTCACAGGTTTGTTCAACTCGCTCAGTAGCATTGTTTGGTATCCGCAAGAAAACTTAAACTTGAGGTGTCCTTGCTCCATATACAATGCCATGTAGGTAGATGACGATCCATCAAGGTTGGTGTAGAAAAGTAAACCGTTTCCGGAAGTAGTCCGTGCTTTGAATTCTAGATCTAGTTGTAAATTTCGAGGAAGATTTTGACCATTTGTATGAATTTGATGAACAAGATATGAGTTTCCACTGAACGCTGCCGTTCGGATACCAAGTGTGTCTTCGCATCTTAAGCCAGAATAATCGTATGGGCATTCACAATGAAAACCTTCTCTATAGATGCATGTTCCTCCATTTTGACAAGTTTCTTCGGCTTGAGTACAATCAAATAGTGGTTCTATTGTGGTGATAGTAGTAGATTCTGGTTGTGTAATGCTTGTTAAGATTTCTGTAGTTGTTTCTACAGTTGTTGTTACAAAATCGGTGATAGTTGAAAAATCTGTACTTAAATTTGTTGCAATTGTGGTTGGACTGGTAATCGAACCTGAACTAGCAGTGACAGTGGGCGTTGAAAATGGATTAGAACTTAAACTTGAAGATTCCATTGTTGTTTCACTAGTAGTAGTTTCACTGATAGTAGTAGTTTCATAGAGAGTTATTATGTCTTCAGTTGTACCAGAAGTGCTTGTAAACGTTGTTGTTTCTTCTTCTGTAGATGTTGTTGGTAATTCTGAAGCAGTGGTTGACGTTGTCATTGCAGATGTCACTTCAGATGTTAATGTTTCTAAAGTAGATGATTTTAAAGAAGTTTCTTCAGTGGGACTTGTAGTGGTGCTTGAGAATATAGGTTCTGAATTTGTAATTAGCGTACTTTCAGTATTTTCTGTTGATAGACTACTAGTAGTCGTGCTCATCTCTTCTGTTGTTGTTTTTACTGACGTGGTTAATTCTTCAGTTATTGAAGACAAAATCGTAGTTAACGTTACATCTATTTCTTCAGATGTTGTAGTACTACTAGCAGTAGTTGGTTCTTCAGTTGGTATTGTGGTTGTTATTGTACTTTCTGCAGTTGTACTTATACTAGTTGTTTCTCCTTCAGTAGTTGTACTAGTGGCTGTTGTACTTGTAAAACCTTCAGTGGTAGTCTCCGTAATAGCTTTGTCAGTGTTTGGCACTTCTGTTGTAATTATTTCTGTACTTCCAGTGGTAGCATTCGTAGTTGTTATCGCAGGTGTACTGTAGCTGCAATCCAAATACGACTCACCCTTAATATCCAAGACTAAACATTCGCAGTAAATTCCAGTTAGCCTTGGTGGACAAGAACATGTAAAGCCATCCACACCATCGATGCATGTCCCACCGTTAAGACACCGACTCCTACTAAGCTTACACTCATCATACTGGAACTGACATCTTTCTCCATGAAAATCGGGTACGCAGTAGCACACCGGGTGGTCGTCTTCCATCAAACATAACGCTTGATTCTTACACGGATTATCTTCGCAGAGAAGCACCACCTCCTCGCAATTTCTTCCAGTGTATCCAAAAGGACACGCACACTCGTAGTCTGCATGCAGATCAACACAAACAGCCCCATTCTGGCACGGCTGTGAGCGACACTCATCAACTTCAGACTCGCAGAAAAGCCCCGACCATCCAGGGGCACACCGACATGTGAATGTAAACCCAGGGCCTTCAATGCAGGCACCTCCATTGGCACACCGCGTCTCGTTTGTTTGGTTGCATACAGCAATATCCAGCTCGCAATGAATGCCTGCATATCCCGGAGGGCAAGTACAAACGTACCCGTTCGCTGCATCCGTGCACGTACCGTTGTTCAGGCATGGATTGCTCAAGCACTCATTCAGATTTTCTTCACAGAATTCACCTACGAACCCAGGAGGGCACGTGCAGTTGAAAGACGCAATGCCATCTTGGCACACGCCGCCGTTTTGGCAAGGATTTGACCAGCACTCATCCCAATTGGTTTGACATTGAATTCCCGTGTATCCATCAATACAGTAACAAGAGTAAGTTGTATTTAAGTCATCGAGACACACTCCATGTATACAAGGATTACTCAAGCATGCAAAACCTCCATGAGCCCAAGGAGCACTCGCGTATATCACTAGTAAGATGATTAAAATAGATACTAATGCACTATCATAATGCATATTCTCTTACGCAGCTATGAGTTAGTTTACAGTACTTGGGCACTGGTACAGTGCGATGCAACTATTGATTTAACACATTTATTCTTTCGTTCGATCTAATATTGTACAAGTCACTAGCAAAAGGCGATCACATTTTCAAGTTTTTTACGTTTATGATGTAGTTCACCGACTAGAAATGTTTGTATTCTGGTGGTTAGACACGTATGACTAGTTCTTGTACCTTAATTTATTAAATAATGCACCCTCATGGCATTGTGAGGTGTTCAGTTTAGTGCAGGTAATGTTTCTTCGGAATGGTCTACGCGTGTTTATCATTAACCACATTGTGGGGCCGTAGTCATAGAAACAAGCTGAAAACAAATAAAACTAAATACATACACATACATGCTTTATAATTTTAGTGGACTACCACAAAACACTACCTCGAAAGTGAATTAAATTCGCTAAAGCATGTTACTTTACTTGAAAGAAAACTAGCTTTTATGAGAAAGGAAATTTTTATTTTATATGTTTACAGCCCTGTCGGTAAAACCAACTGGGCATAGAAAAAATTCAAATCAGACTCATTTGAGTTGACCCTCTCCACGGAAATCTTTAGTAAAAGGCGAAAGATTTATTCGCTTTGAAGAGAATCCAGAGTGATTTGAACCGATTTTCTGGCTGATCTTCAAGTATAGATCAAGACTTATATATAGAGCATAAACAGTAGTGACATCTAGGCAGTGCTAAAAATAATGACCAGTGCAGTGAATATTTAAACCAGTGCAGCTGAACATGTTTATAAATAAGTTGCTATTTAAAATATTCTTACCAAAATAGTGAATTTAATATATATTTTAATATTGTATAAAGCAAACATTTTAATTTCTGTTTTATAAAATAATGACTAGTGTTTGTGTTAAAGGTAACGCATATAAGTGTTTGAGATGCACTCGTATATATTGTGTCTCTATTACAACAGATGGTTTCTGTGTTTATTCAAGCTTGCAATGCTTGCGGTACTTATTAATTATCATTGTTGTTACGCTATAACTTGACTAAGATGTTCAGCTTCGTGTAGTTTTAGCGTCAGTGTTAAATAACATATCAATGGTTACTCCGAGTCAACAGCAAAATAATTCCTTTGCTGGAATTTAAGGTTGGCAGAAGAATGGATCCGGGTATTATGTGTTTCCAGCATTGCGAACCAAAGATTTTCTGCTTTACTGTACCAGAGCAATGCCCAGCTTGCCAAGTGGATTTGGTTAATGAAAACTTTACTCTGATGCCATTCAGGTAATTAAAACCACATACCTTTCTCTCATTAAGTAGACAACACTAACGTAATTCATCTTTTTAGGGTTCCTTATCCATTTGTACGAGCATCTCAATATCCTTGTGCAGTAGTCATCAAACCAACAGTTGGAGATTTCCTTAAGTACACATTCGTTTTCTTAAAAAGTTGAACAACAACTGAATATTGCATTATTACAGTGACTATTACAATTCTATGGATTTGCATATTGGTGTGACTAATTCTTCAGGGATAATTGTTGAATTTGACAAACATGGTCTACGACGTCGCCAATGCAATGATTGGGACCAATCTCTGCTTCTGGACCAAGTGGGCTTACCTTGGAGGGATCATTGGGACAACACTTTAAGAACAGTGTGTAAGCAAGGCACTTGGAACGCTAAGAATTATAGCGAAGAGACAAATAATTGTTATTCGTTTGTACTGACTTTTCTCATTGCTTTGGGCTATGGTAGTCTCAGTTTGGCTGCGGCCAATAGGACAGTATTTTGTGAGAAATTCATTGTTAGAAGAACTACTAGTGCTGGGAAGTATATTTCTTTGTACAGGAAGCTAAAGCAGAAGAGTTATTACATTCATTGTAAAGCACCTTGTTAAAGCATTTAAATTATACGAAAACATATTTATTTATTATATTCTTCTAATATATACGAATTAATTTATTATAAAAATATTTTATATAGTTGTCGAGTTTTATTATTCGTTGGTGGATTCCAAAAAAATCAATCCCATTTGCTTATGCAGTGTATTTTTATACATATTACTTAAGGTATTTGTTTAAATTTAAGCTTCTCGTTAATGAAAGAGGTAAGGTATCTTTATCTTAGGTTACGTTAATAATTCTATAACATGAATATTTATAAAATATTATTACTTTGAGAATGTTTTGTTATGAGGATTATTTTACATCTTTTGTTAAAATATTATTTTTATCATTAATCTTAATCTATTATTATTATACGGCCTGTTACCTTTCGGTGTCAGCCATAAATTAAAGTTTACCATTTCATTATTTGTTATATCAACAATTATTTATATTTATTTATAAATGTAGCTTATGCAATAAAACGATGAGAAAAAAAGCCATAAGTTTAAAGTATTAAGTTTACTTTAACAGTAAAGTAAACGTATGTTTCTTTTTAAACGTTATTAAACAATTTTGAATAAGAGTTCACAAATATATTAAAAAGAATAAAATTTTCTAAAATTGTTTTACATTAGAAGTTTGGAAAAGTGAGGTTAGCACTACCATAGTTCATTTACCGGTCACATAACCCAACTATCAAAACAAGTAAAACTTTAGTAACCATGACGATATTGTTTTTAATTATAGCATTTTCTTTATTATTAATAATAACAAACGCTACCTTGGATTTGGATCCTCTTGGTTACATCTTATACTGTCCATGCATGGGTAAGCTATACAAAACTGACTACAAACTAGAACTTGTCAATGTTTGATATCAGGAAGATTCGGAAACCAGGCAGATCATTTCCTGGGGACACTAGGGTTTGCTCATGGTCTCAACCGCACTCTAGTTTTACCTCCTTGGGTGGAATATAAGTATGGGGAACCAAGATCGATTCAAGTGCCTTTTGATACTTACTTTCAAGTTGAACCATTACTAAAATACCACAAAGTACTCACTATGGAATCATTTATGCAGCAAATAGCTCCTTTTGAATGGCCAGAAAATAAAAGAATTTCATTCTGCTACACTACCAGAGGAGATACCCAGGATTGTAATGCAAAGCATGGCAATCCATTTGGTCCATTTTGGGACACGTTCAATGTGAGTTTTGTGGGCTCACAATTTTATGGACCTTTGCATTATGATGTGCAACATCCCGACATGGCGAAGAAGTGGCATGAACGTTATCCAGCTAAAGACTGGCCCGTGTTGGCATTTACAGGGGCACCAGCCGCCTTTCCAGTTCAAGCTACTAATCGCATTCTGGCCAAGTACCTAAAATGGAGCCCATCTTATGATCAAAAGGCTGACAGTTTTATAAAAACTCACTTGCCCAAAGGTTCATTTATCGGTGTTCACTTAAGAAACGGCATTGACTGGGTGCGGGCATGTGATTTAATCTCTGAAAGTCCAAATCTGTTCGCAGCAGCTCAATGTTTAGGTTATCGGAATGAAAATGGTGTTGCTACAAAAGACATGTGCTTGCCAACGAAAGAGACTATTCTGCGCCAATTAAAGAGAACTATCAAGAAATTCTCAGATGTTACGAGTGTTTTTGTTGCTTCTGATAGCAATCACATGCTGGAAGAGCTGGGAAAAGGTTTGCAACGTATGAAAGTGAAAGTGGTTAAGTACTATGAGAACAATCCTATGGTGGATTTGGCTATTTTGGGCAAAGCGAATCACTTCATAGGGAACTGTATCAGCTCATACAGTGCTTTTGTTAAGAGGGAACGCGATAGCAAAGGTTTTACGTCAAGCTTTTGGGCTTTTCCCCGTGAAAATCGAGAGAAACAACGAGACGAATTATAAGATTTACAACAGTATGATAATGAACATCACAGACAGTATTATTTTTGAACAAACTATGACAAATGAAGACAACGCATTAGAATTAAATTCTTTATTAATGGGAATTATATTAAATATTTAGGAATAACAATGACAAAATTCGTGAAATTGTTTTTGTTTGTTTTCATCCTTCATCATCAATCTTCAATTAGCTATAAAGGGAAAAATGCGTTATTGTGTTCTTGCACGGAAATCGTTTTCATTAGTTAGTTATACAACGTAGTTGTTTGTTCATCTTCGTCAAGAATATTCATAAAATTCGTTTCAATCGCTTTGTTTGCTTACAATACTCGCTAGTCTAGTTAAATATAAGTTGTACAACAAGTTGTGAAAACAACTCAATCGCTCAACCGGCGCATGCACGAGCAGCTCATTATCGGCTGTGGATTGTATTGTGGGTTGATATGAGTCGCCGAAAAGGAAATCGAATGGAAATGAAGTAGTTACAAAGAGTTAAAGAGTCAGCACCATCTTGAAAGTGAATGTGGACACTCTTAACAACAATGATCGAATGAATCACAAAGCAATCGTCTCAATAATGTATATATATAAGTATTTTAGATATATCTATATCCATATAGCAACAAATATTCATCATCACCTATATATTTATGTTAGAGTTTTTGTTCTTCGCAATAGTATGGGGAGTCATACAAAGCGTAGGAAGATAATCGTAAGTTATGTATGTTGCCAAATAAGCGAGAAAGTCTGACCTTATCATTTGGTATCTCTTAAAAGTATTTGGTCTCACTGGGTTTAGGTTCGGGGTATGGTTCCTAACAATAAGTAAACGCTCTCTGTATCCTCGACTCGAGTCTAGTCCTAGAAAAGTAGATAGTAGTAGTAATGTTATAATAGTTTCTTTGTCCCTATCCACACGTACCCTATAAAGGCATTCTGTAAGCAATATAAAATCACTTGTGATACTTAAAGTGATCAGTTGTATGTATGTATATATAGAGTAGTTGTGGATAAAGCAGATACTTATAGATTCTTTCTTCAACGAACGAACGATTTTTATTACTTATTTGGCATATGCAGAGTTGAGTTGTGGTGAGTTAAGGTGAAGTCAAGTGAAGTGAGGATTCATAATATGCTATCTCGTTTAGGTTTAGTTACGCTAGTTTAGTTATACTGATAATTCAAGAAGAGAAGTGATGCGATTCGTTTTTGGCAGTTATGGTTTCTTACAATTAGTTCACCTTTACAAATATGTATGTAGTACCTATGTATGTTCGTGTTGATGACGTTTCATGTATGTACGAGTTAGTTCAATGCAATGTTTTTCTTTGTTATATCTGCAATTAACGGAATCTTTGCGAACGTTAATTGACTGACGTTTATTATTTGCACGTGCGAGCAACGAAATCAACGCGCACCGTGTAGTGTGTGAGTGTGATTATGGATGGGGGTGAATATGAGGAGATGAATTCTTGATCATGTACCAACGTGAAAGATTTATACATGGTATAAATATAAAATCAGGATTAGATTGGTCCCTGCATACACGAACCGCTACCGCATTTACCCGCTCTCAGTAAAAGTTTATTCGTATTTTAGTTTTAGTTAGTAGATTCATTATTACAAACGGTTTATTGTTAGTTAGTAACATTTCTTCGTCAAAATATACGTATATTTTATTTACTTTTATTTATGTACTTTGGTTATTAGTCATTAGTTTTTAGTTTAGTTTAGAGTTTCGAGAGAGTTGGTTAGAATGGAGAAAGCAGCGGGAAATAATCATTCAAATTCGTAGATATTGTGGTGTCTGCTTGCAGAGAATTGGGGTTGGGGTTGGGGGCTTGGGTTCTCTATGGGAATTTTAGCATCTTCTGTACATTATCGTAACACACACATGAGAGTAGTGCACAGACATAACACACCGATTGTGGATTCCTTAAACGTACGCGTAGCACCAAAAGAATACTCGTACTAACAACAAGTCTTAGTGTACCTCACTCACAGGGGTAGCTGGTAGTTGGCAGTCATTGATACACAGTCAGTCATTTATTCGAATAGTTCTAAGCCGCCTGCACGCGCAGCATGTGGACGCGGAGGACGCAGCGCGGCGCGTCCGCCTGTCGTTATATGATGCTCTCCTTATTACGCTCGTTGTCGTTGTCCTCCAGGCTGCTGGTGGACCGCGAGCCGCAGATCTGCATCTCGATCTCGGCGAGCCGGTTCTCCAGTTCCCACTGCTGCTGGTTCAGCTTGACGCTCATCGCGGCATTTTCCGTCTCGACGGTGTGCAGTCGTTCCCTCAGCCGCTTGATCTCCGACTCGAGTGCCTCGTGGGAGCCCAACAGCGGCGTTGCCGTCCCCGACATCAGCTGTGTCATGCTATCGCATTGCAGCGTTGTGCCTGCGAATGAAGAACACCACGTCTACTATACTCTGTTCCCACAGGGTAGGGTTGTATCACAGTAACAATCATACCAGAAGTATACGAAACATATGGGGAACCGTGTGTGTTTTGTGTCATGCACGAATGGGGGTACCACAAAGTTTACCTGATCTGGCCTGCGAGGCCGGCGTGTGGTGCCGGCTGCGGCCGCTGCTCGTGGAGTCGGCGGGCGACTCGGGCGCGGGCCGCGGCGGCGAGCCGAGCAGCGATCGGGGGTACGACGGCGTGAGGCCGGCGAGCCCCGACGGCACCCACATCTCCTCGAGCGGCACCTTTCCGCGCGATTCCACCAGGCCGGGCGTCGACTGGCTCCGGCCCATCGCAGCTGCAATACACACATACACACACACTGGTCAGCCGCGACTTGATGCATATTTGATGGCGACGCTGAGCGCTGAGCACTGAGCACAGATTCCTGATTCCGCAGCATCGTGCGCGTTAAATATTCAACGCGAGAGCGCACTGCGTCTTCCAAGTTTGCCGCCCGCCTTGCTTCGACAACTTCTTCATCTCATAACTCATAACATAACTAATAGTGTTACGTGACAACCAACTACAAATGAACTTTATGCTAATCGCAGTTCAGCCGCAAATTGCATTTGCCTAGTTAAACATTACCACTGGTCCGCTAACGAACTCGGCGAATTAACGAACGCGGAATGAAGTCGTTCTAATTACGGACAGTGCGCGCCCGCCGCTTGCGCTTGCCGCTAATGCGCAATTTGCAAGTAGCCGCCAGCCCATCAACACTAAACGATCATTTTTATTACTGTATCTCCGCGCAACGACGAAGAGATAGTTTAGATTGATTTTGCTTCAGTTTTCCGGCAGTCAAGTGGTCGTTATCATATTTTAAGTCGCCTAGCCTTCCAATATTCGCGAATAATTTATGCAAATCGATATTGGGCTCTCTCCCATTTTAACCATTAGGTAGATGAAAGCACCAACGAACGCCGAGCAGAGAGAAAAAAATATTATATGCACTTGGGAATGAAGAAAACTGAAGCGATTTGGTTCTCTTTTAGTAATTTCCTCAAGGGTAACTCGAAGGAAAATGCCGGAAGCAAGGACTACTGACCTTTTTCAAGCGGCGCTCGTTTATACTTCTCCAGGCGCTTGACGGCGATGGCCTCAAGACGGACGCGCGCCGCCGGATACTCCTTGAGGACGTCCCACATGTCCTTCTTGCTTAGGACGAACAGATCGCTGTACCCCACTGAGCGGACACTCGCCGTGCGTCGATTTCCTGTCGACGATTCATTATTTCAATCGCTTTGCCAATGATCGCCTGACCAGGCAGAGGGCATGCAATTTGAAGGATGAACATACATGCCCTATGAGATTTTGAATTTTCTGGATTTTTTGCTTCTGCGTATTTCCTCCAGTAAAATATTCAGAGAAAATTCAGAGAAAAAACAGCAAAAGAGGGAGAGAAAGCAGAGGCAGACACAGAAAAAGATTCATTGGTTCGACGCTGATATTCTGATATGATATGCTCGGCTCGTTCCGCATCGCTCTGCATTATTCACATCTCTGCCGCCCCCAGGGCGGCGATCGTTTTTTGGACGATTGCCAATGTTGCGCCACATGAATTTCGACTCGTGCACGTCATCGCCGTGCACGCCACCGCCACTGCATTGCAATGATTTGAAATGCAATGCAATGCAATGCATGCAGATGGATAATGTTGTCAGAAAGGTGTCATTTGTTTATTGTAAAGCGAATACAATATCAAATTAAAATCACTTTAGATTAATGACTATGAAAATCACTTTTTTACATGCCCATTACATTACAGACAGACTGACCAAATCGAAAAGTGAAGAAATGAACCGGAAAATGGAATTTACTCGGGCAACACGTGAAAGCGCTGGTTGTGATTGAGCGAGCTGGGGGTGGCGATGGAGATTAAGTAATTAAAAGTTATAATTGCTGGCACAGTGAATAATTACAACGCGCGCCAATGTTTTCCAGATTCTCGCGGTGATCAATTTTTCCTGCGGCCGCGTTGGCGGTCGGAGAGAATTTGGTAAACGTGGGCGCGCGAGGACGGTTTACAAGCCATGCAAGGTGGTGGTGGTTCCGGCCGAAGAGGGTTAAGCAGAGTTGAAAAGTTAGAAAAGTTACAAGTGGCAAATTGAATGAATGCATAACTGACTTAACCACCAATTGGCTTGCCGGCGAATGATATTTAAACTCGGCCCAACGAGAGAACTAGACGATCCACTTGAAAGTGTCAAACCGTTGTAAATCACCCAAACGTCATAAAAGTCTTCTATCATTATCTATCTTCTGGTCAGGTAGTGCTTTCTTTGTTGGCGACAAAAATTAGAAGACGGCCTGCAAATTTTGGATGACCAATAGTCGGTTGTCCATAAACGGTCATAATACAAAATTACTGAGTGACACAAACAAAAATATAGTACAAGAGGAGATTCACCCAACATGTTTGCTGTTTTTACACTCTGTAAATTCGGTCTCAACGCCCAAATTCTTGCACCCTGTCGTGACTAGGGCTTGGCCAGTTTCAAGTGGATCGTCTAGTTTATAGGTCGGTTTTCCTATACCAAGGTGTTTACCTGCGGTGCCCATGTTCAGAATTGAAATTTCGCCGAAGTAGCTACCTGCTTTCAGCGTCGCCAGCACACTGCGTCCATTGTCAGCGACCACCTGCAGCCGCCCCCGATTCACTATGTACATTTCTTTACCCACCTCGCCTGAAAACACAACAAATCCCTGTACATCTGCTGCAATGACACACACCTTGACTGATTTAAGAGACAAGTTACTAGTACGCAATGGAGGTTATCAAAGTTTAACGTGTTGTGACAAGTTGCCCACTTAGGAGCATCGGAACAACTTACTGGCGGCGCGGGTGCTGCAAACTTAAACTTTGCCAACCACCGCAAACCATCAACAAGTAACTTGCTTGCTTGCTTGCTTGCAAAGCAAGCTGAGCTCACCTTTCCGGCAGATATAGTCGCCGGGGGAGAAGAGCACGGGGCGTAGACGTAGCACCAGCTCGCAGAGGAAGCCCGCCTCGGTGTTCTGGAAGATTTCGACGCGCTT